>MDKF010438723.1:0-49969 GCA_026770625.1 Nicotiana glauca | reverse complement strand
AAAGCTAAGCATGCATAATCCCACCCAATTTTACTATAAACCCCATTGTTCATTACAAGTTATTATAGACCAATGGGATTATATTGTAGTAGTGAAGAGTAAAATAAGAAGTTAATCTATAGGGAGCCTTTAGCCAGGCCCAAATCTCCAATCCTCACTTCTTTCGAGTTTCACAGCCTTTACCAAGGGTTTGAGTGCGGCAAAGCTCCCTGAGGGCCCATTGGGGCCCTTGGCCAATACCAGGCACCCAAAACAAATTAACAAGACAAGTGCAAGTGTGGAATTACCAGCCTTGTGCATCAAAGTTCAGTGGGTACTCAAGGTACCCAAAGCAATGCCTACACTAAGGGGGTAGAACCTAAGTTCTAGGAGTAGTGAGATTGTGATAGGATTTGAAGAAGTTGAGTTGAAAACAATTGAAAGAGGATTCACATGAAAAACAGTTTTGAGAGAAAAGTAATCAATTGAGTTCGAAAACAGTTAATATGGGACCAGTTTTGAAAGCAAAGAGTCACACAGTACTCAGAGAACACAAACAGGGGCAGGGGGAAAGGGAACAAATAACTCACAAGCAAGAACACTGAACATCAAAGAGAAGTACTTCAGAATAACCAGGCATGTTTCAAACAAAGGGGTAAGGGTCTTAACAGCATTAGATTGACAGATTCACACATCAGGAAAAGGTTCAGGGTTACTTAATAGCTAAAAGGGTCCTGAATACATGCTAATAGGGTACAGGGGTGAGGGGGAATAAGGAGAAACATGCAGGAAACAAGCACAGGCATGCCAGACTATATTAATCAGCACAAAGGCATGCTAATTGCAGTAAGAGCAACAAAACCATAAGTAGAAGAATGCAAGAAACAAAAGGAAGTGTAATAGAAATAGAAACATATTGCTTTTGGGGTTGTAAATCAAATAGGAGACATACCAGTTGAAGGTAAAGTAATGTAGGGTAGTGGTGAGTTATAGTATGCAAGATGGTGTGCAGAGAGAGCAGCAGTATAGAGAAACATCAACAATAACAAAAGTGAGCAGCAATAGCAAAAGTGAGCAGCAGTATAGAGAGCAATGGAAGTGAGCAGCAATAGAAGTGAGCAGCAGTATAAAGAGCAATGGAAGTGAGCATCAATATAATGGAACAGTGAAATAGTCTAAAACTGAGCCTGAGTTTCAAACTGCTGGGGCAACCAGTAGTCACAAGAGAAGTGAGGGAGATTGTGTGAAACAAAGAGATAGTACTGAATATTTTTTGTGTGAGAGAGAGAGTTCAGAATAATTCTGTTCGTGTACTAAGTGAGAGGAGAAGAGGAGCACTTATAGTTTTTTGAAAACCAATAGAGAATAGAGTAGTAAGTATATAATTATAGAAACAGTACCAAATTGAATCAATCATAGGACTTAATTCAATTAAATTAGGGATTCATGATTCGAATGGGAGTACAGGTTATCAAGTAAGGAAAAGAATCAGTCAGATGACTGATTATACCATAGTAAGAAGTAGTATGCAATAAGGGCTAGATACACAATGCTTCAAACAAGGAAAGTATATGCTGAATACTTAAAAAAGATATTTAAGTGCACAAATATGGTAAAGATATAAATCAACTCTGAAAATCAGTCAAAGAATCACGGACAAGACCAAAATTAGAGGGAATCAATACCAACTATAGAAAGCAACTCACAAGTAAGGAAACAATTTGAAAAATCAATGTAAGAACCCCTAAGGAAAACACATACAAATCAGGGTTTCAAAGAGATGCTCAGAATTAACAGAATATTCAGTAAAGAGAAGCATTTAAACTTATTTAAACACAATAGTCACAAAGCTAAGAACCCTAAGTAAGGAATCATATAAACAGTGGAGAGTCGGAACCCTAGTAAAGATTTAAAGCGTGGAACTTGGACTAACTCGGAAACAAACAAACTCATAACATGGCACAAACATAGGCATATTCACATAATACTCAAAAGAAACAGAAGGCATGGTGATTTTGAAAGGGGGTCGGAAACCCTAGTTTTGAAAAGAGGAACAAGAACGTTTAAAAACTTGAACTAATCGAAGGTATCGAGTAATAAGTAGTGTAGAACTCAAAGAATAAACTAGAAATCGTTTAAAAAGATGTAGATTAAGAGATTCAGGCAAAATTAGGGTTTGTAATAAAATCAGTGAGATGAGGAACCTGGTCGTGAAACTTGTTAACAACGACATTTAAAGCATCATTGGACCAAAACCCACCGGAGAAAGGTCGGAGATAAGCCAAGCGAGGTTCCAGAGACCGCCTTTCATGGTGGATGTCTCTGGGGCTTCAAGGCTCAGAGAGAAGCAATGAGACGAGGTTTCATGGCGGCTAGAGGTCGAGAGAAGTGAGAATGGAGTTGGCCGGAGAGGCGACGAAGTCCATCGGAGAAGAAAGAGAGAACCAGAAGGTTCTAAAGAGAAGGGAGAGCAAATGTTAGCACAGAGAGAGACCGGTCTTTGAGAGAGTGAGGGGTCAGGGGGGTAGGTTAGGATTTAATTATGGTAACCTAATCTAGGATGTTGATCTTACTTGATCAACGACTCAGATTAAATCAAAGGTGGACCGGGTATTTGAATGGGTATGGGTCGGGTTAGTTTGGGATGTGGGCCGTCTGATTAGGTTTAAAAATTGGGTTCAAATTGGGCTGAATAGAGACACAATTTTGGGTAAGATTTAAATAAAATCTAGCCAACTTTTAAATGGCCAATTAACCTCTTTCTAATTAATTAAAAAAGTTAAAAATGATTTAAAAATAAATTAAAAACATTGAAATGATTAATAATATATACACAATAATCTAAAAATATTAGGAATACTTTTATGATTATAAAACGCGGTTAATTGAAAAATAGGCTATAATTGCAATTTCATGCCATTTAGCTTTAAAATATCAAACAAATTTATAAAAAAAATACAAAAATCACCTTAATTATATTTGGTGTAAATATAAGGGTGGAAATAAATTATTCACCAAAAATAATAATTTTGGTAATAATTATTGGATTTTATACTGTTAAAATAGACAATAAATTGATTTTAGAAATCTTAGAAAATTGGAAAAAATACAAAAACCTTTGGGCATGCTTATATATGCATACATATGCTATTTTGAAAGTATTTTGGGTATAAAAGTACATAGGAAAAAACTGAGTATCAACATGTCCAATACAACCGTTTAAGCAAGTCTACCCAGAACTGGAGTCACAACTTTACAGACATTCTAAGAATACTACAAACAAGGTCTGAATGAAACACAAAGTCTGTCTCTGAATAAATAAAAACAGCAAAAGATAAGATAGGAGAAGACGCCAAGGCCCGCGGACGTCTGTAGGACTACCTCGGGTCGCCTGTGTGGACTAAAGAAAACACCCTCACTGTGATCCAAACGCTTCGGTATCGGAATCTGCACATAGTGCAGAGTGTAGTATCAGCACAAACGACCCCATATGCTGGTAAGTATCCAACCTAACCTCGGCGAAGTAGTGATGAGGCTAGGACCAGTCTACCAAATAAACCTTTGCAGTTAAATCATATACAGCGAAAATAGAAGCAGATAATTACAACTAAAGTTGGGCGGGGAAACATGCCATGGGTAGTAACAGATAACAATAGAACAACTGTAGGGAAACATAAGAAATGCCCTAAACAATTACCAGCAAAATAAGGACATAGAGAATAGGTACACACATAATACCATTGCAAGCCTGCAACCCGATCCCATTTCATATGATACCGTTGCAGACGGGCAACCTGCTCCTATTTCTTATATTATTGTAGCAGGCGTGCAACCCACTCCCATTTCATCTATTAACGTTGCAGGCGTGCAACCCACTCCCATTTCATCTATTACCGTTGCAGGCGTGCAACCCACTCCCATTTCACATATTACCGTTGCAGGCGTGCAACCCGCTCCCATTTCACATATCACTATTATAGGCGTGCAACCTGTTCCCATTTCTTTTATCAACAACAACCAAAAGAATACTGGCAAGGGAACAATAATAGTAAAACAAACATCTCGGCAAGGGCATAATAATTATAATAACATCCCGGCAAGGGAACAATGATGATAATAATATCCCGGCAAGGGAACAATAACGATAATAACATTCCGGCAAGGGAACAATAACGAAAATCCTCATATAAAGTGCAATAAACCAGACCAGAGGCATAATAATTACAATACAAGACTTACGGGCATACTTCACACCGACATATAGATACTCGTCACCATGCCTATACGTCATACTCCACAATTAACACGTAACAAATCAGACTTAACTCCTAATCCCTCAAGCTAAGGTTAGACCAAACACTTACCTCAAACTTCCACGGCCAACTCAAGCCTCAAACACTGCTTTTCCTTTTGAATTTGGCTCCAAATCAATCGTATATAGACATAATCGACTTAATAACATCAATAAATGCTAAACAATCCAATTCTAATGCTTAATTATAGATTTTCTATTATTCTTTCCAAAAGCTAAAAATCGACCCCGGGCCCACTTGGTCAAAATACGAGATTTGGACCAAAACTCGATCACTCATTTACCCACGAGCCCGAATATATAATTAGTTCCAAAACCCGAGCCCAAAACATGGTCTAAATACCAATTATACAAAAATCTCTAACTCTACCCAAATCTCTAATTCTCTACCCTTAAACACATGATTTAGGCCTAGAAATCTAATGGGTGTTATTGAAAATTGAAGAAAATGAGTCTAAGATTACATACCTATGAATTTGTAGTGAAGTTCCCTGTCAAAAATCGCCCAATTTGGAGTTTGGAAGAAGAAGTTATGAATTTTTGTTAAGTCCCGTTTTTGCTTCTGTTTTAAAATCACTGGGCATGCCTTCATTGCGTTCGCGATAGGCCTGTCACGTTCGCGATGAGTTAGGCCTAAGTGACCTTCGCATTAACGAACTTAGGCTCACGTTCACTGAGCTTTAACCTCTCGAGCCTTCGCGTTCATGGGCCAGTGGCCGCGTTCGCGAAGAACAAGTGAGAACCCCCCTCCCCCAGGCCAATAGGCTTACGTGTTCGCGAGTGCCTGGACGCGTTCGCGAAGGCTACTCCCCCCTCAGCCTCGCGTTCACGAAGAAGAAAACTGGCACCCAAGAAATTTGCCTTACGCGTTCGCGAGTGGGACCACGCGAACGCAAAGGACAAAACCCCTATGCACTGAACAACAAAAACCTTCAACTTTCATAAGTTCAAAAACCTCACGAGACCTATCCAAAACTCACCTTAGCCCTCGGGGATGCAAACCAAACATGTAAACTACCTCAAAAACATCCTACAGACTTACTCGTGCATTCAAATTACCAAAATAACATCAACAACGATGAATTTAGTACCAAAATCATGAAATCACATAAGAACTTCCAATTTCAATTTTTCTCAAATACGGTCCGATTCACGTCATTTCTAGTCCATTTCTTACCAAATTTTACTGACTCATCTTAAATCACATATAAGACATGTACCGGGCTCCGGAACCAAAATACGGGCCTGATACCATCAAGTTTTAAACTCATTTCATTTCCAAAAACTCACAGATATTTTAGAAAATAATTTTCTTTAAAAATTCATTTCTCGGGCTTGGGGACCTCGTAATTCAATTACGGCCATACTCCCAAGTCCCATATTTTTCTACGGACCCTTCAGGACCGTCAAATCACGGGTTTGGATCCGTTTACCCAAAATATTGACCGGAGTCAACTTAAATTCAATTTTAAGTCAAAATTCATCGTTTTCACAAATTTTCACATAATGGCTTTCCGGCTACGCGTCCGGACTGTGTACGCAAATTGAGGTGATGCTGAAAGATATTTTTAAGGCCTTGGAATGCAGAATTTATTTTTAAAACAAGTGATGACCTAAATGTCATTACAATTTTGTCGGGTTTCGAGGTGCAGGCCCGGAAAGTTGACTTTCATTGACTTTTTGCAAATTGTATAAGAATGACAGCTTTATTAATTGAAATTATTTTTTCTTGCATTGTTTGATGTATTTAAGTCTTATTTGGGTAGATTGGGACGTGCGATAGTGAATTGGTAAAGGAAAAGCTAAATTGAGTATTGAGTTGACCTAATTGAGGTAAGTATTTTGCCTAACCTTGTGTGGGAACCACCCATTAGGAATTGAGACAATTGTGATATCATGATATATGAATGCTATGTACGCAAGGTGATGAGGAGGTACACAGTTTATATGTGGTGTTTTCCGGTTAGATTGTCTAGTCTTTTTTTCATGCCTTTGATCAAATTGTCATAATATGTGGTATCTTGTTGTTAGGCTACACTTACATGTTATAAATGACGTTGTTAGAATTTATTTATCTCTTACTCGTTGTTTGGCCTTATTTTCCTTAGTTGAAGTTATTGCCTTTCTTGTTATTTTGTTACTTTTTAATTGAGAGTTCCTCTATGACTCTGTGCATATACGCTACTTGTCTAAATTGTTGTGATTACCTGTGTAGTTATCACGTCCCCTTACATGTCTTGCTGTTTTTGTGAAGTTTGTTGTATTCCTTTGATTTTTACGTGATTCTCTTGTTGTCGTATTCTCATACTCTTGGTAGTAGAAATTCTTGTAATTGAGTTGCTGAGTTGTTGCTGCTGTTGTTGATTTAAGCTTTTGTCTGGTAGGATCGAGTTGCACGCTGCAACATGAGGAATACGGGTGATATATTGAGGAGAAATAACAGATAATTTATATTGTCTGGTGAGATCGGGTTGCACGCCGCAACAAGAGTAATAAGGGTGGACAGGTGAGAACGGGTTGCATACTGTAACAGGAGAAATAAGGGTAATATATTGAGGAGAAATAAGGGTGGACTGGTGGGATTGGGTTGCGCTCTGCAATATATATATATATATATATATATATATATATATATATATATATATATATATATATATATATATATATATATATATAATTTACTTTTATTGTAATTTTGACGGAGGAACAAGGGAGGATTGGTGGGATCGGGTTGTGGGCCGCAACATATATATACTACAACAACAACAACCCAGTATAATCCCACTTAGTGGAGTCTGAAGAGGATAGTGTGTACGCAGACCTTATCCCTACCCTAGGGTAGAGAGGATGTTTCCAAATAGACCCTCGTCATCCTTCCCTCCAAGAACTTCCCACCTTGCTCTTGGGGAGAGTCGAACTCACAACCTCTTGGTTGGAAGTGGAGGTTGCAACATATATATACTATTTACTCTTATTGTACTTATTACGGAGGAATAAGGGAGGATTGGTGGGATCGGGATGCGTGCCGCATCAATATATGTGCTTATGTATTCCTCTCTGATTGTGCAAGTTATTCGGTAATTTTATATTTCACTTAGGGATTGGTTATAGCTGGATACTGATAAGACCCTAGTTCATTTGTTCCAGACTTTGATAATTTGTCTTTCGGGTTCCACTGAGTTTATTGACATTGAGTTATTGACCTGTCGTTGTTCCGTGAATTCTTATTCTGAAACTATTACTCTCGTGAATTAATTTTCAAAGTAAACTTACTACGTTGAATCATTTCCTCCTGTCGTGCTAAGTTGTTAGTAATATAGTGATTTAAAATAAAGGAATTAATATTACGCTACTTTGTATGACTTTTAAATTTGAACTCGCCGTATTTATATATACATTTCAATATTTCAAATTTCAATAATTGTTACTATATTTTTGTTTCAATTAGTTTCTCAATTAAATTTCCTTAAACCGTCTGAGGTTGTATTTTATTTAAAAAGGACTTTCTATTAAGTGTTAACTTAATAAAACCTATATTAAAGGCGATAATTTATTTGATGTTGTATTTTATTTGAAAAGAGTATTTTCTTCACTCAAACGATTTCTAATCATCTTTCTCGCTGATTTTCTAATTGGTTTATAATTAACTTATGTTGTATAAATGAGACTCCTTGAACCTTCATTGCATTTGTTACGGACATTATGTACTGGGCAGCACAAGGATGTTATTGTGCAAAGTGAGATAGAAATATGTGAGCACAAGGTGCCATGTGTGCTAAAGGTTTGGAAATTGAGGTATATGAGACATTGAGAATACAGAATTGTGTATTAGAAATGATGTTATTGAATGAGTTAACATCGCCTTCTTTATTCGAGCACATTTTTACTTGTCTGTGTCCTAGCTATGTTGGTGTTAATTTACTGGGTTATCTTTCGGTTCCATCTATGTTTCCCTTTATTGCCTCTATTGTTTGTAGTTTGATTTTTCCCTGTTGTTGATATTACTTTGTTATCTTTATCTTGATAGTTTATTATCATACCCTGTTCAATTTATTTGACCAGTAGGTGTCTTGACTGTTCCTCGTTACTACTCCATCGAGGTTAGTCTTGATACTTACTGGGGCACCACTGTGGTATTCTCATACTACACTACTGTACATTTTTGTACAAATCCAGGTATTTGATCGATAGTAGCTGCGCGGATCGTCGCGGTGGAGACTCAAGCTAAACCTGTTGCTGCGTTCGCAGGCCTCAGAGTCACCTTTCTTTATACTTATTTCCATTGGTTCCTTTTTTTTTCGGAACAGTGATGTATTTATTATGTATAACTACTCCTAGAAAGACTTAACACTACCTGTTTTGGGAATTGTAAGTGTTCAGAGTTATCTATTTTGAAGTTAGTGAATTTCAATATTATTTCTGTTAATGCTAGGCTTGCCTAGTTTAGAGACTAGGTGCCATAACGACTCCTTCGGAGGGATTTTGGGTCGTGACACTGTTACTGAATCATACCGGCACCATCTCGAAGCATGCTTTCTTCTGACCTCGGTAAGTGTTATCGACCTCGACCTTGTAAAGGAACTTCGACCCCGAGCTCGACGTCCTGGTCTTCCGACGTGGTATCACTTTTTTTATCAAGGGACGAAATCGGATAGCCCTGATTTTCACCGTATACACCTTAGAACTAGAATTCGAATCTTTTGCTAAAGACAAAAATAATATTAGTTAATTTTTTCATATATGCCTAAACCTTGATAAACAAAATTGTAAAATATAACAGAATAACAGTCAAAATTATTCTTGAGATATTTTCATTTTAAGGCATATTGAATAACGAGATTTACTTAATTTAAAAATGTAAACCTTAGAATTACTCTAGTTATATGCTTGCGTGCTTCGGATACATAAATTCCGATATTAATACTATTCTAAATAATAAAACTTTGGGTAAGGAACAGTTTAACCTTTTTAATAAATTTATTCGGCGTGAATTTAAATTAATTGTATTACTAAATTTTAGATACCAAATAATTAAATGGAAGAAAAATGGAGAATTTGAATTCTTGACCTCGAAATTCTTCGAATATCTGCCACGTCATTTTGTTACCCTCTTTCTGCTATGAAAAAAGGTGCAAAATGTAGGTATTTTGACAGAATAATACTCTTATCTAGAAACCCTTTTATATGTGTTAAAAGTAGGGGTGTTTAAGGTTCGGTTTGATTTTGACTAAAATCAAAATCAAAATCAAATTAATTTAATCGGTTTTTAAAATTTTTAAAATCAAAACCAAATTAAATTAAATACAAACCATCGGTTTGGTTTGATTTTTTGGTTCTTCGTAAGCTAATGATAAGTCGATAATAGTAAAACAACGCTAGACAATAATCTAAAAATAATTTACTAAATTTATGTTTTTTTTATATATTTCTTCAGAACTGAAAGTTTATTTACCTATTTATATGAAAAGAATGAACAAAAAAATAAACTAAAAGTTTTCTTTTTCAAGCTTTAGCCACCGTAGTCCTGCAATTTGAGTTTGCTTTCTTTACTCTTGTGGTAGGGTTTTTATAACTCTTCTGTTAGGTAAAAGCATGTGCGGAGAGTTAGAGAATTAGAGTCTCTTAAGGAACAAAAAATTGATTGAATCCTATTGTTTTGCGCTTAGGCAATCTTTTAAGAAATAAGTAAGATAAACCAAAATTCAAAATAATAATTAAATTGCATAAAATATCTAAAATTATTTAGAAAAAGATATTATAATGTATATAAATAATTATTAAATTTTGTATATAATTCATCGGTTTGATTCAGTTTAGTTTTCGGTTTTTTGTAATAGAACAAAAACCAAACCAAATATTATCGGTTTTTTAAATTGAAAATCAAAATCAATCAAAATCAAGAAAAATATTAGTTTACTTAATCGGTTTAGTTTGGTTTTCGATTTGGATCGGTTTTTCATTAAACCGTGAACAACCCTAGTTAAAAGAAATGGCTTTAGAAACACAAATTTAATAATTTCGATATCTTATCTTAAAACATAAAGAAAATGTTTTGGAGGGAAGCTGCCAGGTCACTAACAGCGCATTATTCCCTTTTACTTTTTGTTTTATTCTTACTCTTTCAAATTCTTCTCTAGAACACGTTCACACGCAATCAACATAGACCTAATTGGCTAATTTCCTATTATTTAAAAACAACAAATAAAATATTTTAAAACAACAAATAAATGTTGAAAATTAAAATAATGTGGGAAAATATTAGTGGTATGCGTAGATCTTTGACTGTAGCTTGATTTTCTTTTCTTTTAGATCAATCCATGTGATGGATGACACTTGCTGGACTGCTGAATTAGTCATCAGTTTCAATAACTTAATTACTTAGTACTCTATTAGAAGGGAAATTTTAGAATACCAATAAAGTTATTTTCGTATGATTTATTAGTGACAAACTCATACTTGCATTAGGATAAACTGTTTACGTTACATTCCTTAAGAGTGTGTCTTTCCCCGGGCCATGCATGGATGCGGGATACTACGTGCATCAAGTTGTCCTTTTTGAACTGTGCCGGGTCATATCGGTCACCTTCACAAGGTAAAAGTAAGATCTGTGTACACATTTACCCTCCCCAAACCTTTCTTGTGAAATTACACTGAGTTTATTGTTATTGTTTTACTTACTACTGTATTAATTAAGTAAATAAATTAAAAAAATCAAGTTATCTTCCTATTTTCCATATTAGTAGTTATGTTCTTTGGTCGCGTCTTATATGAATAAATTGAATTTCATTCTTAATCTCAATTATCTTAACTAGGAAAGTTAGCTTTTATTTTCTTGTTTGAAAGTAAAATTCAAACATTAATAATTAGATTAACCAATAAGAGTGAATTTTTTTTAATAAAAAAATACACTCCTAGAGTTGGTGTTTCCACTGTTTGATACTCCCTCCAGTTCACAATAAGTGTCCAATTTGCTTTTAGCATGCCTATTAAAAAAATACTAAATTCTATACAAAAATACCTACTATGACTAAACTACCCCTAATTAAACATTTAAGGTGAGGAATAAGAAAACTTTTTAGGGATATGTACATAGGAGTTATTTTGTAAAAATAAATTGAATTCTTATTTTGTAAAAACAAATTGAATTCTTTCTTGATTACATAACTGGACACTTATTTTGAACCAAAATGAAAAAGTAAATTGAAAACTTATTGTAAATCGGAGGAACTACTAAAAGAAGGTCTTGAAAGTTTCAAAGTCCCACCAGGGCCACTGGGGGCATTACAAACCGGCCGCGTCTCCAGGGCCCCGTGGAACTAACCGTGCACCCGCATTGAAACAACGAGCTCCGGTGGGTACAGCTAGTCGGGTTCGCAAAGCGATACCCGAAAACCACGGTTATAAAAAATAAAAAAAAATAAATAAAAAAAGTTTCAATAGAAGTTGTCATTTAAGGACCTCAATTTCCCTTTTTATTCTCTTTAAACCACTCTATTTTTCTATTTTTTTACTTGATTCATCACAATTAGAAGTTGACATCCTTTTTGGCAGATACGGGGAGTTTGAAAAGGAATTCAAAGGACTTTTCTAGCTTTATTCTATTCACACGTTCTAGTTGAAATTTACGAATTCTGCTAACAATTGAATAAATAGCAACAAAGAAATTAAGGGAGGCTAGAAAATACTGTGCTAATAAAGAAATAGTCTAAGTTTTATCTATCGACGGCGAAAAGAATAAAGAAATATATATTTTTAACCATCCTAAAAATAATAACCGATATATATATATATATATATATATATATATATATATATATATATATATATATATATATATATATATATATATATATATGTATGTATATATATATATGTATGTATGTATATAATTACTTTTGACATAATTTTGTAGTTTGCCCAAAGGAATACACAGTTCACCTGAAAAAATCAATTGTAGGCAAACGTCTTTATTGGTATGACAGTATAAGTTGATAATCCAAAAAAAAAAAAAAGAAATAGTGGATAACTTATATTGAGATATATCAAATTACGTTATTAATTGGAAAAAAAGATTTACATTGGCGATTGAATAATTAAATAAAAACACTAATACTAGGAAAAGTTAAACGATTGGATAGTAGCTTATAACGGTTGAAAATCTTACATCATTTTAGATGTAGATTTTAGATTAATTTCAAGATTCTCTCCAGCTGTGAGAAATCAGATTTAGGTAATAAAAATAGAGTTTAATAATAATGACATAATTTTAAAAGCAAAAGAATAAGTAAAGTCAAAACCAACATTTTCTTGGCAGTCACGGTCTAAGAAGCAAATAAAACACACAGAGAAATATGAATCTCTGATAACCAGGCTGGCACAAAGAATTTTTTTAATTTCCATCCGGTATTCAGTACTCGTATTGTTGCCTTACTAAACTCGAATCCGTGCAGGAAAGTCCCATAAGAGCAGACTTTTATTTTCCATCCAATATCCGGTATTCGTACTAGTGCTCTACTAAATCCGAATTCAAAAATCTCCTATTAAAGATAACCCCTTCTTTAACAAAAGCTCGTACCCTAAACTTTTGATTAAGGATAAAATAGTACTTATCACTCAATTATCGACCGTATTGGTTGGCTGGCATAAAGAATTGTATGTAGGAAACTGAAAACAAACAAAATAGGGTATGTTTAATAAGTGCAGCCCCAAATTAAAAGTTAGGCCCAATGCATGCAAGTTGTGAGGAAATTTCTTCATGCACTATACTAGTTTTATTAGTTGCTTTTGTTGACCATATAGTGCACACTAAGCTCTACTTGCAATTCCATTGGTCAACCACTCAATTCTTTAAAAAAAATAATAATTTGGGACCTATCTAGCCACCCTGTATGCCACACTAATTATCCTATTGGTCAACTTATGATGTATCCCCTACCTTAGGAAATTCGGGTTAAAGAATGATCTTTTATAACGATAGTTCTGGTCAATTTGCGTACATCAAAAATAATACTTGCTCTTCTTATTTTTTTACCCGCAAAGATACTGGGTAAATCGATTCGGCAATGTTTAGAGCAGGGGTGTTCACGGTTCGGTTTGGTCGGTTTTTGATTAAAACAAAAATAATACGAAAAAAATGAATAAAAAAAAATTAAAAATTTACTTTCTCAAGCTTTAGTTACTATAGCCTTGCAATTTGAGTTTGCTTTCTTTACTCATGTCGTAAATTTTTTTCTAACTCTTTTATTAGGAAAAAGTATATGTGTAAGTTAGAGAATTAGATTCTCTTAAGGAAAAGAAAATTGGCCGATTCCTATTATTTGGGCTTAGAAAATCTTTTAAGATATAAGTCGGATAAATCAAAATTCAAAATATTTACGAAAAGATATTATATCATATATCAATAATTATTCATATTTTTATATAATTAATCGGTTCGGTTCGTTTTTTTCGGTTTTTATAATAGAACCAAAACCAAACCAAATATTATCGGTTTTTAAAATTTAAAATCAAAACCAATTCAAATTAAGAAAAATATCAATTTACTTAATCGATTTGGTTAGATTTTCGATTTGAATCGATTTTCTGTCAAACCGTAAACAACCCTAGTTTAGACTGATTAAAATATATGTGATAGCGTGTTTTTGTCTTTGTTTGGACTCCTATACTTTTCACCAACTTCTTTTTGCAAGTAAAGGAGATAAACATGATTTACAACAAAGATTTCACAACTACAATTTACGCAGTTAGTCCATGGAATCTACATAGTCTATATGGAGACAAATGCAGATTTAGAATTTAAAGTTTATTGTTCCTTCAGCAACCCCTATTCTGGAAGGGCAGCAGAGAGATTGTTTCCGATAGACCCTCGGCTAAAGAAGGTAAAAGAAGCACTGATAGCAATTATGAATTCATGTAGCGGCCTCAAGTTATTATAAAATAATAATTAAGTGCACAGTTAAATATTTATAGATATTTAACAGATTTCTTACTAAATATATATGATATGTGCAAAAGCTACTAGATTCACATAACTCCGTAAATGTCACTCTAACTACGCCCTACATGGAGATATCATTTATCGCACTCTATCTGCATTTCAAACATTACTAATCTCATATAGATGCTGGTCCAAATGACGTTTAGGTGTTAAACTAATTAAATAACAAGAAAATCATGGTCAAATTAATCTATGTTATTTGAGATTTGTGATATTATTCATGCTTTGTTGATTGTCCTTCTTGTAACACTTGTGTCCATAAAATTCAATGTCGACATGAAATTTGCATTTACTTAAAGTAAAAGAGGACGAAAATTCGGAAGAGCAGATTATTCAACACAAAACATTAAAGTCACATGGACAAAATAAAATCAGTGAATGATAGAATATCTCTAAGGGAATTGTCTAACCAAAGATGGGACCAGGAAAATGCGTAACCTGAGGACAACATGTACTATATTATGTAAAGATAACAAGTAATTGTCTATTAAATACAAAAATTAATACACACACACATAGTACATTAAATTCTTAATTTATAGGGATCGTTGGATTCCTATTTTGATATGTTATATTAATCATGAAATTATTAATTTTACTATTTTATATTGGAATAATTTATTTTGAGATTATGATCTTGAAATAATTAATTTATCTAGGATTAATAACGAAACAAAGAATTACCGACATGGCAAATGAGAAACGTCGGTTAGCAAGTCAAAATCAATTAGCCACTTGGGTTTGTTGTAATTGGACAGTTCTGTATAATAGCTACTGTTGGATTACTCACTTGTTTCTTTCGCTGGCAGATAAGCTTCCATCATTTTGTCAATACTTATCTATTGTACTACTTTTTCATTTCCATTTGTATTACTATCATAGGTTGTTACCCTCAGCTACTACTACTTGCACATTTACCATTTTCTGTTTCTTTTCATAGCTTTTTGGTTGCTTTACTTTGATTGCAATTGCCTAGTATAGCCTCTTGCGGGGGTTTTGGAACATCTGGCCTATGCTTAGCCACCACTCCTTTTGTTTATTTGGGTTTATTGTGATAACGTTTGTATCATGGTAAATTGTTTATATCATTTTTTTAGAGGTCGTACTCGTTTGGTAATGTATCCGAGAAAATAATATATGCATTAGCTTTGTGTTTTATTAATATCTTGTTTGATATATTTTTTCAACCTATGTATAAATAAAACATTAGTTATATATACATCATATTTGATATTATCCTATGTATAGCTAATGCATAGTAAATCACGATATTAGTAATACCAAGGCTATTAGTGCATGCATTAGCATAATTAAAGACAAAATTATCCTTAAAGTCCTTTAAAGCTAAAGAATATAGAGGGCATTTTTTTAAATAATTAATTTTTGTTTAAAAAATTATGCAATGCATTTTAGCTTTTAATACACCACACCAAACAATGTATAAAAAATAATCTCTGCATAACTAATGCCTTCATTACTAATCCATGTATTACTAATCTCTGCATTACTAATACACCCGATTTAGCATTACTCTTATACACCCTACCAAATGACCCCTTAAAGATATAATTCTTCCTCATCAAATCCTATATAAATACGTGATATTTTTTGCACCAGATTAAAAAAAATGAAAGGAGGTTATGGCATCAATTGGTAATATAATTAATGTTAATGTGGGGAAAAATGATAATGCATTAGTTGAGGTAACTAGGTCACAAGCTGAAAGATAACTTACTGAAAGATAACAAATCTATCTATCTATCTATCTATCTATCTATCTATCTATCTATCTATCTATCTATCTATCTATCTATCTAAATAGACACTTCAATTGGTAGTATAATTAATGTTAATGTGGGGGAAAATAATAATGTATTAGTTGAAGTAGCTAGGTCACAAGCTGAAAGATAACTAATACAACAACAACAACAATCCAGTATGGTCCCACAAGTGGGGTTTGGGGAGAGTAGGATGTATGCAGCCTTACACCTACCCTGGAAGGGCAGAGAGACTGTTTTCAATAGACCCTCGGCTAAAGAAGGTGAGAGAAGCCTTGGTAGCAAGTAATAGCAAAACAATAATTAGAAAACTAATTCGGAGATAGCAACAGATAATATGAAAGGGGTACTAATAACATGTAGTAGCAAGATAGCTGTCACGACCCCAGTTCACCCTCCATGAACATGTCGTGATGACACCTAGTTCTTACGACTAGGTAAGCCTAACAATGCGAAAATTTAGCAACTTAACTTGCGGAATAAATATTTTAAAGCTAAACATATTTAAATAATAACTGCAAATAACGCCGCTAGGCCTAAACAACTCAAAAGAGATGCGGAAGTCTACAACTCAATCCCAAAACCCGGAAACTCACGGGAACCACAGGCTAAAGGGAACATAGTACACTGCTCTAACTCCAGAATATCTAAACAACTGGGAGAAAAGGGGTAAACTAGATACTAAAGCTGGAACAGAATAGAGACTCCTGGTCTGCGGACGCGGCAAATATACCTCTAAGTCTCTGTGTATCTCCTCGCCTCAAGGATAGTGCGCCTGAGTAGAGGTACCTGAATGATCTGCACATGAAAAACATGCGCAGGAAGGGAATGAGTACACCACGGCGGTACTCAGTAAGTGTCAAGCTTAACCTCGGTTGGGAAGTGACGAGGAAGGTCAGGGCCCTACTGAGGCAAAATATCATAATAATAATAATAATTAACAGTATAATAATCTAACAGGAATAATAAATACGGCGGTAAAATAAGGCAGGTCAACGAAACAATAGCAACTACAAAGAGAGAATAAACATAGTACAATGTCATTGATACCAATGAGGGTCTCCCAGGATACCGTCCTGTAGCCCTTTCCTCAACTGTCCAGTGGATCTCCCGGGATACCGTCCCATAGTCCAACTCATGTACCAATATGCAAGGAGGATCTATCGGGAATCTAACCCGCAGTACCAAAGTAAAAGTGCATGGGGGATCTATCGGGAATCTAACCCGCAGTCCCAAAGTAAAAGTGCAGGGGGATCTATCGGGAATCTAACCCGCAGTCCCAAAGTAAAAGTGCAGGGGGATCTATCGGGAATCTAACCCGCAGTCCCAAAGTAAAAGTGCAGGGGGATCTATTAGGAATCTAACCCGCAGTCCCAAAGTAAAAGCGCAACCACAGCCAGAAAAAAACCAAGGAATGAAGTACGAAAAATAAATAACAGATAGAACTAGCCTAGCATGCTTCATGTAGCGCAGTCAAAACAACTTAAGCAATTAGACAGTCAAATCAGCTAAACATGGTTTTACTAACCTAACACAAGTCATAACTTTAAATAGAATAAAACAAATAAGAATAAGAACTAAATTTCCATAGCTTAAATAAAAACGGGATTTCATCAATCAGCTCAAGTATGCGCTCGTCACCTCACGCATAAGGCACTCAAACATCAAGTAACAATCCTAAGGGGAAAGGTCCCCCACACAAGGTTAGACAAGCCACTTACCTCGAACCGGCTCAATATCAATAGAAACTGCGCCTTTGCCACGAGTATCCGACTCCAAATGGCCCAAATCTATTCAATTCAATTACACATCATAAATAATATTGCAAACAACTGATTCCACTATTAAATTTGAAGCTAGGGCGCGAAGATAGGAAAAAAGACCAAAATGCCCCTCCAGCCATCGTCTCGGAATCAAATAATTTTTACATTTTCAGAACCCTCGTACTATCACGAGTCTAACCATATAAAAATCTCCCAAATCGGAGGTCAAATGCCCCTTCAAAACCCCATAGTTAGGTCTAAGAAGTTTACCCACTTTCCATTCAAAAATACGA
Organism: Nicotiana glauca; assembly: GCA_026770625.1. Lineage (NCBI taxonomy): Eukaryota > Viridiplantae > Streptophyta > Magnoliopsida > Solanales > Solanaceae > Nicotiana > Nicotiana glauca. The sequence continues at coordinate 31,847 of MDKF010438723.1, read as the reverse complement.
AATTAAAGGGTGAATTCGCGATTAGATTAATGGGTTTTAGTCATAGGAGAATAGAGAATCGTTACCCAGTGATTTCCCTTGAAAAACCCTTGAAATTGCTCCCAAATCAGAGCTACAAATCTTGAGTTTTGATAAAAATTGCAAAACCTCATTTTTGAAATGTTAAGTACTGTTCAGATCATTAAAGCATTGTGAACGCGGCAGGTCTCACGCGTTCGCGAAGAAGGAAAATAGAAGGTCCCCAAAATGCCCTTCGCATTCGCGAAGGAAGGGATGCGAACGCGAAGGCCTGGCCCAACAAATACGCGAACGCGAATCAGTGCATGCGAACGCGTTGAAGAAAAATAAAAGGCCCAGAAATTTGCCATACGCGAATGCGTGGAAGGCAATGCGATCGCGATGAAGGAGATTTTAAACCTACGCGAACGCGATAAGGAGGATGCGAACGCGGTGAAGGGGGAGGCAGAGCTTCGCGAACGCGAGACTCTAAACGCGAACGCGTAGATGGATTTCCCAGGTGGCCAAAATAAGCCTTCGCGAACGCGAAGCACATAATGCGAACGCGATGAAGGCACACCAGAAGCAGCAACAGTAGTTCAAAATAGGAGGAAATGACCCGTTGAGCATCCGAAATACACCCGAGGCCCCCCGAACCTCAACCAAACCTACAGACATAACCTGTAACATCATTCAAACTTGTACCAATCCTTAAATCACTCAAAACAACGCCGTAAACACGAATTAAGCTAAGATTCAAGCCTAAGAACTTCAAATTCCAATCAAACACACTTTCGATAAAAAACCTAACCAAACCTCGCCCGAACGACTTGAAAGTTTGCACACACATCCCAAATAACATAATGGAGCTACAGAAACTTCCGGAATTCCAATCCGACCCTCGGATCAAAAACTCACTATCGGACCGGAAACTTTAAAAATTCAAATTTCGGCATTTCAAGCCTAAATGAGCTACGAACCTCCAAAATATATTCCAAACACGCTCCTAACCCCGAAATCACCTAACGGGGCGAACAGAATCATCAGATTTCTATTCCGAGGTCATCTTCACATTATTCCGAATACAGACTATTTTTCAACTCTTAAGCTCTCATTTAGGGACTAAGTGTCCCAAAACACTCAGAATCCTAACACCGAATGTCCCGACAAACCAAAATAGTAGAAATGAACTTAGGGGAAGCAGTTAATGGGGGATCGGGGAGTAAATTCCAAAAATGACCGGCAGGGTCGTTACATCCTCCTACATTTAAACATTCGTTCGTCCTCGAAAGAGCATAGAGAAGATACCTGAAGTAGCAAAAAGATGATGGTACTGGCTGCGCATATCCTGCTCGGTCTCCCAAGTCGCCTCCTCGGCCGGCTGACCCCGCCACTGGACCTTCACTGAAGCAATGTTCTTTGACCTCAACTTTCTGATCTGCCTGCCCAAAATGGCCACTGGCTCCTCAACATAGGATAGATCCTTGTCCAACTGGACTGAACTGAAATCCAGCACGTGCGACGGATCACTCTGATATCTCCGGAGCATAGAAACATGAAATACTGGATGAACTCCGGCTAGGCTGGGAGGTAAGGAAAGCTCATAAGCAACCTCCCCAACTCGCCTCAAAATCTCAAAAGGGCCAATAAACCTCGGACTCAGCTTTCCTTTCTTCCCAAACCTCATGACGCCCTTCATAGGCGAGACCTGAAGCAGAACCTGCTCACCAACCATATATGCAACATCACGGACCTTCTTGTCTGCGTAACTCTTCTGTCTGGACTGGGCTGCACGGAGTCTATCCTGAATCACCTTAACCTTCTCCTTGAGAAAGCACTTCTCTTGGTGCTAAACGGGTTAGAAAGAAAGTAAGCCTCGCACCATCGTCGCTGAGTCGGCTACGGCTTCGGTGAAAGATTGATTGATTAATCTTTTTGGACAAAATTTCTTTCGATTAATTAATTAATTAATTTAATTTAACCCTGAATAACCCAAGACTTTGCTAGCCAACATGCTACTAGTATCATTTATATCTGCCATATTTTTGCTCATTATCAACATGTAATCAACATATAAACAAACAATGACTTTATGTCCTAGAGTGTTTTTAATGTAAACATATTTGTCACATTCGTTGATTTTAAACCCACTTGCCAATATTGTTTGGTCAAATTTGGCATGCCATTGTTTGGGAATTTGTTAAGTCCATAAACTGACTTAACAAGTTTGCACACTTTTTTTTCTTTACCCAGAACCACAAAATCCTCAGGTTGTTCCATGTTAATCTCTTCTTCCAATTCTCCATTTAAGAAAGCTGTTTTAACATCCATTTGATGGATTTCAAGACCATACACGGCTACTAGTGCCACTAACACCTCAATAGATGTTATCCTCATTACTAGCGAGTAAGTATCAAAGTAATCAAGGCCTTCCTTTTGTCTATTACCTTTGACAATAAGTCTTGCCTTATATTTGTCAGCTTTTATTTTCCGTTTAAGATTCATTTCGAACCTAAAGGCTTATTTCCTGGAGAAAGATCAACCACCTCCACTCAATACGTGAAGTACCTGACATAGCCAACGTCACGGTCTTGGCGTGACAATCAATAATAGCATGATGGGGCGACAACCAGTCCATGCCCAGAATAATATCAAAATCAACCATACCGAGTAATAATAGATCTGCCCTTGTCTCAAAACCACAAATAGTAACCAAACATGACCGATAAACACGGTTCACAACAAGAGAATATCCCACAGGAGTAGAAACATAAACGGGGGCACTCAAAAAAAAATTCCGGGGCACACCCAAATGCGGAGCAAAGTAAGAAGACACATAAGAATAAGTAGAACCTAAATCGAATAGAACCGATACACTTCTATAACAAACCATGACAATACCTGTGATGATAGAATCAGAGGCAATAGTCTCGGTACGGGTAGGTGGGGTAGCAACTGCGGTTGTAACTAAAGCCTGAGAACTCTGTGGGGTGCGCTGTGGCCGAGAGGTCTGTGGAGGTGCACCCCTCCCAAGTCTAGGGCAAGACCTCACCATCTGGCGTATGTCACCACACTCAAAGCAACCTCGTGACTGGCGTGGCAGTGGGAACTGTGCGGTACGGGTACTCCGAGACCCCTGAACACCTGAAACTCCGTGGGAACTCTAAGATGCAGACTGAGCTGGCTGACCCATAAAACCTCTACCGTGACGCACCCTACCTCCGAAATAAGGACCAGTATATCTCCCCGATCCACGAGGTCTACTCATTCCTCTATACTCTCCCTCCTGACCTCGTCTGTCCTCTCTTTCCTGGACCCACCTGTCCTCTACTCGGTGAGAAGTCCTCACCACCCGCTGAACTGGGACCACATGCTGTGTCGCCATGACACCTGGAACCTGACCAATGGAAGCTCGCTGCTCTGGAGTGGGGGCGGTGGAAGTCTGGGTCCCTCCCCCGATTTGTGAAGTAGTCGGCATAACCTGAATCAATCCGGCCTGAATCAATGTACCAAACATGCTCAGGAACTGTGCCAAAGTCTCCTGAAGGGATGGAGTAGTAGTAGCTGTAGGCGCATCAAGTGCCTGAACTTCGGTTGGATCTGTTGGTGATACCTCGGCGGTAGCTTGCGCAGGTACTCTGGCTGTACCATGTGCGCGTCCTCGACCTCTCCCCCGACCCCGGCCTCTGACGACTGCAGTAGGGGTGTAGGTGCCTGACCATCTCGAGTAGCACGTGTCCTCACCATCTGTGAGAGAATAGACGACAAATTTTAGGATTGTGATGTAAAAATCTCGCACGACAGGGAATCAAATGAATTGAAATTTTCCTAACGGTTACATAGCCTCTCGTAGATAAGTACAGACGTCTCTGTACTGATTAACGAGACTCTAAACAACCGGCCTGTGTTCCGTGACTCATATGAACCTAGAGCTCCGATACCAACTTGTCACGACCCCGGTTCACCCTCCATGAACCTGTCGTGATGACACCTAGTTCCTACGACTAGGTAAGCCTAACAATACGGAAATTTAGCAACTTAACTTGCAGAATAAATATTTTAAAGCTAAACATATTTAAATAATAATTGCAAATAAGGCCGCTAGGCCTAAACAACTCAAAAGAGATGCGGAAGTCTACAACTCAATCCCAAAACCCGGAAACTCACGGGAACCACAGGCTAAAGGGAACATAGTACACTGCTCTAACTCCAGAATATCTAAACAACTGGGAGAAAAGGGGTAAACTAGATACTAAAGCTGGAACAGAATAGAGATTCTTAGTCTGCGGACGCGGCAGATATACCTCGAAGTCTCCGTGTATCTCCTCGCCTCAAGGATAGTGCGCCTGAGTAGAGGTACCTGAATGATCTGCACATGAAAAACATGCGCATGAAGGGCATGAGTACACCACAGAGGTACTCAGTAAGTGCCAAGCCTAACCTCGGTTGGGTAGTGACGAGGAAGGTCAGGGCCCTACTGAGGCAAAATATCATAATAATAATAATTAACAGTATAATAATCTAACAGGAATAATAAATACGGCGGTGAAATAAGGCAGGTCAACGAAACAATAGCAACTACAAAGATAGAGTAAACACAATACAATGTCATTGATACCAATGAGGGTCTCCCAGGATACCGTCCTGTAGCCCTTTCCTCAATTGTCCAGTGGATCTCCCGGGATACCGTCCCATAGTCCAACTCATGTACCAATATGCAAGGGGGATCTATCGGGAATTTAACCCGCAGTCCCAAAGTAAAAGTGTAGGGGGGATCTATCGGGAATCTAACCCGCAGTCCTAAAGTAAAAGTGTAGGGGGATCTATCGGGAATCTAACCCACAGTCCCAAAGTAAAAGCTCAACCACAGCCAGAAACCAACCAAGGAATGAAGTACGAAAAATAAACAACAGATAGAACTAGCCTAGCATGCTTCACGTAGCGCAGTCAAAATAACTTAAGCAATTAGACAGTCAAATCAGCTAAACATGCTTTTACTAACCTAACACAAGTCATAACTTCAAATAGAATAAAGCAAATAAGAATAAGAACTAAATTTCCATAGCTTAAATAAAATTAGGATTTCATCAATCGGCTCAAATACGCGCTCGTCACCTCACGCACAAGGTACTCAAACATCAAGTAACAATCCTAAGGGGAAAGATTCCCCCCATAAGGTTAGACAAGCCACTTACCTCGAACCAGCTCAATATCAATAGAAATCGCGCCTTTGCCACGAGTATCCGACTCCAAATGGCCCAAATCTATATAATTTAATTACACATCATAAATAATATTGCAAACAACTGATTCCACTATTAAATTTGAAGCTAGGGCCCGAAGATAGGTAAAATAACCAAAATGCCCCTCCAACTATCATCTCAGAATTGAATAATTTTTATGTTTTCAAAACCCTCGTACTCTCACGAGTCTAACCATATAAAAATCTCCCAAATTGGAGGTCAAATGCCCCTTCAAAATCCCATAGTTAGGTCTAAGAAGTTTATCCACTTTCCATTCAAAAACACGAAATTAAAGGGTGGATTCGCGATTAGATTAATGGGTTTTAGTCATAAGAGAGTAGAGAATTGTTATCCAGTGATTGCCCTTGAAAAACCCTTGAAATTGCTCCCAAATCCGAGCTCCAAACCTTGAGTTTTGATAAAAATTTCAAAACCTCGTTTTTGAAATGTTAAGTACTATTCAGATCATTAAAGCATCGCGAACAGGGCAGGTCTCACGCGTTCGCGAAGAAGGAAAATAAAGGTCCCCAAAATGCCCTCCGCATTCGCGAAGGAAGGGATGCGAACGCGAAGGCCTGGCCTAGCAACTACGCGAACGCGAATCAGTGCATGAAAACGCGTTGAAGAAAAATAAAAGGCCCAGAAACTTGCCCTACACGAACGCGTGGAAGGCAACGCCATCGCGATGAAGGGCTTTTAAACCTACGCGAACGCGATAAGGAGGATGCGAACGCGGTGAAGGGGGAGGCAGAGCTTCGCGAATGCGAGGCTCTAAACGCGAACACATAGAAGGATTTCCCAGGTGGCCAAAATAAGCCTTCGCGAACGCGAAGCACATAACGCGAACGCAATGAAGGCACACCCGAAGCAGCAACAACAGTTCAAAATAGGAGAAAATGACCCGTTGAGCATCCGAAACACACCCGAGGCCCCCGGGACCTCAACCAAACCTACATACATAACCGGTAACTTTATTCAAACTTGTACCAATCCTTAAATCACTCAAAACAACGCTGAAAACATGAATTAAGCTAAGATTCAAGCCTAAGAACTTCAAATTCCAACCAAACACACTTTCGATCCAAAACCTAACCAAACCTCGGCCGAACGACCTGAAATTTTGCACACACATCCCAAATGACATGATGGAGCTACAACAACTTTCGGAATTTCAATCCGACCCTCGGATCAAAAACTCACTATCGGACCGAAAACTTCAAAAATTCAAACTTCGGCATTTCAAGCCTAAATGAGCTACGAACCTCCAAAATACATTCCGAACACGCTCCCAACCTAGAAATTACCTAACGGAGCTAACAGAACCATCAGATTTCCATTTCGAGATCGTCTTCACATTGTTCCGAATACAGACCATTTTTTCAACTCTTAAGCTCTCATTTAGGGACTAAGTATCCCAAAAATACTCCGAATCCTAACATCGAACGTCCCGGCAAACCAAAATAGCAGAAATGAACTTAGGGGAAGCAGTTAATGGGGGATCGGGGCGTAAATTCCAAAAACAACCGGCTGGGTCGTTACAATAGCATATTTAGAAAACTAATTTCAAGGCAGCAGACGAGAATATGAACGAAGTACTACTAGCAAACTATTGAATTACCAATGGCAAGTAGCAATGAAACGAGACATGCGAATATAGAAAACTAAGGGAAAAAAGGGTACCGAACTAGCTCTAATACCATCGAGCTAGAGGAGATAAAGAGAGATGCACGACTAGCTACTAACCTTCTACCCTAATCTTCAACCTCCACATCCTTCTATCTAGACTCATGTCCTCGGTTAGCTCAAGTAGCGACATTTCTAATATATATATATATATAAGTGTGTGTTATATATATTAGAAATTATAATTTCAACTCATAAATTAGAAACTCTAAAGCTTGAATCTGCTGCTATTTTGGATTGCAACGTAAGCTAAAAGACAGATAATCATAATTTTAATCCTAAACCATTATCTTGTAAATCTCCACAACAAAATGGTAATGTGACTTTTCAAGATTTCAATAACCTAAAAATTGATCGTTACAGAAACTAGAGAATATCATACAATTCGACCCTTTAAAAGTGATGGCAAGAGGGAATTGTTTATACATTATTGGATATGTTAATGTTATATGATTTGTGTCCCATATTCTAACTGAAGATATTTGGAGGAAATAAAGTCATCAAAATCATGGCAAAATTTTTGGCTCTTCTAAGAGAAGAAAAATGAGACTTTGTAACGTATATCGAGGTCAATGAAGTCAAGAAAGAATATTATGTCATAATAATTCATACCAGTGCAGTAATATTAGTATTATTTTGAGTCTGATTATTCGTGCATGCAAATTATAAGAGTGGACAGAAGACTCTTGAAAGCCTCATTACGCGTTTTCCATCATTTCAGTTAACTATTTGTGTTATTTTAGTTTTCACCGGTATATATTGAAATCCGACTAAATTTAAATTTTCGAACACCGCAGTTAAACCACTCCCTAACAAAGATCGACTATATATTTAGGGCTTCAACTTCTAGATAAGGATATGAAGAAAACTTATCACTCTACCATAACCATTTATCGTGATAGTTAACTATTTTTATTATTCTACTTCTTGTTATTCCTGTTCTTAATTTCTCTTTATTTGTTTTATGTGGGTTATTGGTCAACTTAATCTTTTTTTATTATTTATTATTAGAGGATTTGTTCATGTGACAAGATTGTCATTTAATTGTTCAGCTTGTAATTTCCTATGTATTTTTTGATATATTTGTGCTAGTTCAAAATCTTTTGAAACCTGTCAAATCCAATATATGCCTTAAATTATGTCAATTTATCACGGTTAAGTAGAAAAGAAATCGTAGATCAAGAAAGCAACTTCAATGACACGTCGGAAAAATAATATAATTAGGTTTCATATTAAACTCAATTAATCCTAGTAATTAAATAAATGGTAACCATGTGATTGAGTTATTATTTATTAATATTCTGTTGACAATTTGATGCAGTAATATGAACAGGACATGGCTGTACTAATTACATCACTTCTTAAGTGAGCAATAATCAAATTTAATAAATCTTAATGCTTGCTTAATCAACAGATTACAACAGAAAAACTCTGACACTATATAATACTTTATCTTTGCAACTACCAATTGGCATATAATTAACCCTTTTATTTAAATTTTAAGTTTTTGAATTTGAATTCAAAGTCTGAAGTCAAAAAAAGGAAATTTTATAATTATAAAAGGTGCAACAGGAAGTGGAAAAATCACTCAACAGGACAAGAAAATAATTGTATTTAGCACTTGACATCTAAAAATCTGTATTCAACAGAACTTTTTAATGTATAAAGTATTATCAACTTGGATTTGATTAATTTTTATTGGCTGTTTGCTACGGTCAAAGCTCAATAGCAACAGTCTGAAAATGACCTTAGTCTAAATGTCTTATATATTATTTATTGTCCTCATAATTATAATACCATTTCTGCTAGACACAAATGATTTACGTGATTTCTGCTAGAGTTACTAATGCTCTTTTGTTTTGTTTTTGTTGTTGTTCCCCCTTCCCTTCGCTGCGCCGAAGGTCGATTGGAAACAACCTCTCTGCCCTTTCGGGTGGGGTAAGGTCTGTCTACATATTACCCTCCCTAGACCCCACCTTGTGGGACTATACTGGTTAGTAGTAGTATAATTATAATACCATAGTCATGGCTTTTTGTTAGGTAAAGTCTTAATCAATAGAATAGTGTGTTCTCATCTAAAACTATTCCAATGACTAAGTCTTCACACGCTCTCTTCTTTCCAAGTTGACATAGTTGGAATTAGAAAATAGACAAATAAATGAGTAGATTGAAAGGAACTGAAGGTAGGAAGAATTCCATTTTGTGGTTAATTTTTTTAAAAAATCCATGGCTGTTTTCATTCATTTTTTGGTGTTTTCCTTACCCAAAATAGTCAGAAATAATAAGTGGTAGAGTGGTGTTGTTATTTGTAACCGTCTTCAAGTTTTGGGGCGTGACAAACTTTACTGACCGATTCACTAGTAATTAATACTATATAGCCGGATTCAAAATAATAGTCGAATATATATATATACAAAAATTGTATACTTTTTCGGCTATAAAATGTAAATAGTTTCTGACGTGGTCTAAAAGTAAAAAAAAAACCTTGTTATTACTCTCTCCGGTTCACTTTAATTTATTTCTTTATTGTTTTCATATATTAAAAAATATACCTTTTAGCTTATATAGCAATAAAATCGACCATATTAACCTTAATTTATTCATTAAATATATAACAAATACTTCTCGGCTCCTTACTCCAAGGGAACTTTGAAAAAAATAAATTAATTTCTTCTTGATATCCCAAAAATTAAATATTATAGACCATAAAAACGATCACAAATTCAATTAAAATGGACCGAAAGGAGTACCTCTTAATTTTATTTTTGTTTGCCAACCGTTACCTATCAAATCTGTTTATTTACCACTATATATATATATATATATATATATATATATATATATATATATATATATATATATATATTATAAAAGTTTTATATATTTTTTAAACTATCAAATATAAAAAGTTTTTAGTCCGGACTAAAAGTGATAATACCCGTAATAACAGTCCAGGTGTATCGGGAGAGTTTGAAAAAAACCGCTAATCACCGTTGTCCTTATAAATATCCATGGGTTTAAATGAAAAAAGTCAATTATTATTTAGCAGTAAAGACTCCATATTCAAATGGGTCGCAGGTCCTATTAGATTACTGACATTTGTGTAATTTCAAGTAGAAAACCATACGTTAAGATCCCATAATTTAATTACCATTAGACTTTTGTGAAGGCAAGAAATCTTCTTGTTTTTTTTTTTCCTTATATTTATTATTTTCACCTGGTATTTAGCACTCACATTACTAAATCAGTTTCGATATCGCGTAAAGTTCATTAAAGAAAAAAGCGTTCAGTGCTAAAATATTTTCTATTTTCAGTGCTCGAATCCAAAACCCTTGAGTAGGGCGAAGGATCCTATCCATCCAATATGACCACAAACCTTGATAGTGCGAAAGTCTTTTTTGTATTACATTATTAGCCAACCTCTTTAATTTGGTATGCTTTAAGTTGACTTGTCACCCTTTTGACTTCGTCCATCTGCGTGTATTAATCAAATTATACATCTATAAACTATTCATTTATTTCATCTCTTCTATTAGGGTTTGGTCGAATTTCACGACTCTATTGATTATTTTTTAACGAAAAAATCCAACAATAAGAAATTTCTAAATAATCTTGAACATTTGGAAGCAGTCATGTTTTACTATTCAATAGTGAGAATCTATCTTAAAATGAATAGCGCAAAATAAAAATTAAAAGAACATTTGGAAGCAGTCATGTTTGTCATGGAACTCATATCTCGTCTTAATTACATGATTCACAATTAAATATTTAATGATTTTCGTAATACAAATATTGTGTTTAAGCAAAAGTGACTGGGTTTGGCTGAATTCGTATCTAATAAGTTAGCTCCGCCTCCGCTTTAGTGATATTATTCTTACTTCGGAAAAGGGATCAAAATGTCCCTAAACTATTGAAAAAAGTTTAAAAATATCCTTCATTCACTTATAGGGCTAAAAATACCCCTCCATCCACTTTCTTGGTTCACTTATGCACTTTGACCGTTAGGTCAATGCTAAATTAAAAATAATTATTATTCTTTTTGTAAAACTTAAAAAAATATTTTATAAAATATTTTTATTTTTTAAAACTAATGCACCAAAAGTCCACTAATTTAGTAAAGCCTTCTTCTTCTTCTTCTTCTTCTTTTTCTTCTTCTTCTTCTTCTTCTTCTTCTTCTCAGTTTTTACAAAAAAATATTTATTTTTTAGTTTTTTTAAATTATTTTCTTTTGTAAAAACTGGAAAAAAATTGTAAAAATAGAAAAAATATTTTTAATAAAATATTTTCGTTTTTTCATTTCTTCAGTTTTTTTTTTAAAAAAGAAAATATTTTTTCTTTAAGAAAAATTGAAAAACAAAAATAAAACGAAATGCTTTTAAAAAACTGAAAAAATGAAAAAAAAATATTTTTCAAAAACGAATTTTTTTTCCAGTTTTTACAAAAAAAATACTTTAAAAAACTGAAAAAACTGAAAAAAATATACTTTTTGTAAAAAAAGAATTATTTTTTGTAAAAACTGAAGAAGAAAAAAAAGAAGACTTTACTAAATTAATGGACTGGTGCATTATTTTTTTAAAAATGAAAATATTTTGCAAAATATTTTTTTTTTAAGTTTTACAAAAAGAATAATAATTAATTTTAATTTAGCATTGACCTAACGGTCAAAGGGTATAAGTGAACCAAAAAGTGGATGAAAGTGTTTTTTTAGCTCAAGAAGTGAATGAAATGTATTTTTAAACGTTTTTCAGTAGTTTAAGGATATTTTAAACCCTTTTCCGTTCTTACTTTAATTCTAACTACTTTAAATGACTGGGTTTGGTGCAAAATTATTAGCTATAGCCTTAAAGGTATACCTAGTGTAAATATTCGATTCAAGTAAGTTTTTATTAAATTGAAATTTAGAAAATTGACTATTCTGTACGGAAAACATCTTTTTAAGAGTCATTCTATGGGCCCATAAACGGCGTGCAATGCGTTGAATACCGGGTTTCAGGCCTTTTCAGCATTGGATGTGGGCTTTTTAGTTAATTATTATGTTGGCCCCATTTCCAGATTCCCTTATCTAATTAAAATAAAATAATATTAAAAACTCATCAATTAAACCTAACAAATGGATTGTCTCGGCGCACGTTAAGCAAGGTCTGCTAACTTGTGTTGGTAGGGATGGCGAGACAGAGGAAGAAGAACTCCATAGCCGAGGAAACAAATGCAGATGAGGAAGATAAGGTAGAAGATGAAGATACAAGGTTAGTTACACCAGAAATGGGGATTCCCCAAGTTTTAGACTCGGTGCAACTGGTCAATTAGATGAAAGGCATGGGTAGTGCACCAACTGTTCTGCATGGACAAGAGAGAAAGGAATCGGAGGATCTGGTGGCAATTCAAGCACAAGCAGCACCGATAACTAAGACTCCTGCAAATCCAGCACTAAGTGAGACGGACATGGCGACAGTAGCAAGGAAATTGACCTTCTCGTCTGGCATAGGGACTTCAAAACGAACTCTAGCTATTGTGATTCAATGTAATCGATCTATACAGCTGGGTTTGAAATTGAACTATTATCCCCCTATTGTTAAAGATGGAAGTAAAATTGTTCGATTGAACAATATAGAATTGGAAGAGCAGAATAGGAGATGGAGGACTAGTTTAATTGGCTATGTCATAGGTGGATCTCCTCAATTAAAAAAGATGCTGAAATTTGTGTATGGAGTTTGGCAGTTTGTTTCAACTCCGCAGGTACTACTTCATGATGAAGGATACTTTATTTTCAAATTTAAGTCTGATGAGGACAGAGATCTGGTTCTTCAAAATGGACCATACACTTTCAATAACAGGCCTATGATTTAGAAAGTATGAGAACCAGATTTCCATATGTGTAAGGAATCCACAAAAAATATTCCAGTGTGGGTAAACATCCCTGGGCTACCTATACAGTACTGGACAGTTGCAAACTTAAGGAGAATTGCAAGCTCAATTGGGTACCCAATTTGCACCGATAAACTAACAGTACAGGAGGCTAGAATATCCTATTCTCGTATGTTGATTAAGATGGATGTGTCCTAAGAACTACATGGGACAGTGCTGATAGAAATTGCAGAAGGAAAAACAAGGGATCAAAAATTGAGCTATGGTTGGCATCCTTCCTTCTGTCAAGATTGTCTCAGAATAGGTCATGACACAGGCAAATGTAATGGCCAAACATAGATGAAAAAGTACTCAGAACCTGATGCCAAAGGACAGATAGGTGGACAGGAAAAAGGAAAAAAAGAGTAACCACTAAATGGATTGCGAAGCAAAAGACAATTGGGGAAGCACGTGCTCAAGATGTTAGAGTTGAGACCAGCAAAGAAGAAACAACTGCACCACCAGCCAACAGTACAGAAATAGAGCAGAAGGACAATGATTTTTAGATAGCTAAGTAAAAGGAAAATAGGTGCAAAGCCCCAAGGAGAAAAGCTCAATGAGAAAGGGTATGACTGATGAGACTATTGAAGCTATACTACATAAAAACAGATTCAATGCCCTAAGAATTCAGGAAATGGAGGATGCTAGTTTGACATCAAAAGAAGAAACAGTACCTTTGGTCCAACCCCCATGATTAATAGTTCATGGAGTATTAGAGGGCTTAATGAGCCCTATAAGCAGAAAGAACTCAAGGCTTTTCTGCTTAAGAATAATATTACAGTATTAGGATGCCTTTAGACCAAAGTGAAAAAGGAAATGAAAAAGAGTTAGAAGGAAGTTTAGGACTGAATGGGAAGTATTCTCAAACTATTCATGTGCTCCCAATGGGAGAATATGGATACAATGGAAGACTCAGCAAGTATATGTTAATATAATTCAAGCTGGAACTCAATTGGTGTACTGTGAGATCAAGGACAAAAATTCAACTTTTAAATGCTGGATTACTTTTGTATATGGTTATAATACTGTTGCAGAGAGGCATGAAATAATAATAACAACAACAACAACAACAACAATAACCCAGTGTGGTCCCACAAGTAGGGTATGGGGAAGGTAGGATGTACGCAACCTTACCCCTACCCTGGAAGGGCAGAGATACTATTTCTGATAGACCCTCGGCTACAGAAGATGAGAAAAGCCCTAGTAGAAAGTAATAGCAAATAGACAGATAAATAGCACTATGGTGGAGGCCTGGTTGATCCTGGGAGACTTCAATACTATGTTATCTGTTAATGACAGAAATAATGATAATCCAGTTCACCAGAGTGAAGTGGTTGATTTTCAAACTTGTGTTGATGATACTGGTTTGGGATTATTGAACATAAAAGGATGTCAGTAATCTTGGTGCAACAAAAGAGAGGATACCGATAGAATATACAGTAATATTAACTGGGCACTGGGAAACTCTTATTGGTTCGTGCAATATGGTTATATAGAGGCAGTATATGAGAACTATGGGGTTTCTGATCATTTACCCATAATATTATGTACTAAGATTATTAGAAACCACTTACCACAACCATTTAGGATTCTTAATATGCTCTTGCAGAAACAAGGAATTCAACAAGCTAGTACAAGAGATGTGGGATCAAAATACAACTGGATACACTATGTATTCAATTTGGAAAAAGCTACAGAGACTGGGGAGCAGGGCAAAAAGAATGAATAGAGTCTGTAATTCAGTAGACAAAAAGGTTAAAATGCTTAAAGATCAGCTGCAGGAAATTCAAAAGAGGATAGATAATGATCTATTCAACAATAACTTGATTTTGGAGGAGAAAGAACTTCTGATGCAAGTAGAAAAGTGGCAAGATATACAAGAGAAAGTCTACCGACAAAAGTCTAGGGCAGTGTGTATTGCAGCAGGAGACTCAAACACAAAGTTTTTCTATGGACATTTGAAGGCAAGGCAAGCTAGAAACAGAATCTCTTCTATCTATAATGAGCTTGGACAAAAACTGGCTGATCCCTTATTAGTTGAGCAAGAGTTTACTTCTTTCTTTGAAGGTCTTTTAGGAACAAGGGCTTCTAAATTGTCCTGCCTTGATGTAAACATAGCTAGGAATGGTCCTTGCTTGAACAGAGAGAAACAATTGAACATGATCAAGAGTGTATCTGATACTGAGATCCTACAAGGGCTTAAGGAATTACCAAGTGACAAAGCACCTGACATTGATGGATTTCCAGTAGAATTCTTCAAGACATATTGGAATATAGTTGGAGAAGAGGTGATAAAGACAGTCAAGGAGTTCTCTGAATCAGGAAAGCTATTGAAGAGTGTATGCAATGCAACTATTACATTAGTGTCAAAAGTGGCTAGTCCTTCTTTTGTCAAAGAATTCCGAGTTATAGCATATTGTACCACCATCTATAAACTCATTTTCAGAATTCTCACTTCAAGACTAAAAACAGTGGTGGACTTCATTGTTGGACCAACTCAGTCAGCGTTCATAAAAGGAAGAAGTATTCTAGACAATGTTATCCTTGATCATGAATTGGTGAAAGGGTATAGCAAAAAAGGAATTTCACCTAGATGTATTATCAAAGTGGATATAAGAAAGGCCTATGATTCTGTTGAATGGTCATTCTTACAAATGGTACTGATGGAGTAAGGGATACCTACTAAGATAGTACAGTGGATTATGGAATGTGTAACTAATGCAAACTATTCTGTACTGATTAATGGTGGCCTCACAAAAAGATTCCAAGCAAAGAAGGGATTGATACAAGGGGATCCTATGCCCCCATACTTATTTGTCCTAGTGATGGAGTATTTGGGCAGAACTTTAAAGACTCTCAAGGACATTCCTGATTTAAATTTCCATCCAAGATGTGCCAAAATGAATCTCACACATATCTGTTTTGCAGATGAGCTGATCATGTGTTGTAGGGCTGACAAGATCTCTATTCAACTACTACTAGACAAGTTCAACCATTTCTCAAATGTGACAGGGCTCATGGCTAATTTAGATAAAAGCTCTCTCTATGTAGCTGGTGTTACCTAGGGGTTTAAAGAAATGATATGCTCTGACTATCAATTCAAACTGGAATCCTTGCCATTCAAGTACTTGGGAGTTCCTTTATCCTCAAGGAAGCTATCTATTCAACAATGTATGCCATTAGTGGAGAAGATTACAAACAGAATAAAGTGATGGACCTCAAAACTGGTAAACTATAACTGATAAGAAGTGAGACCTACTGGGGGCATGTGTTTTTGATACCTAAGAATATTATACAACTAGTAAACTTTTTCTGTAGAATTTTTCTGTAGACAGGAAGCTATAGTCCTTCAAAGAGAGCTTTGATTTCCTGGGACAGAATATGCATGCCTGTATCAGCTGGAGGTTTAAAAGTTATAAACATTGAATGGTGGAACAAGTTAGCACTGTGTAAGCTAATGTGGGCAGTACATTCAAAGAAGAATGCTCTCTGGATCAAATTGATACACTCAGTGTATATAAAGAAGAAGTATATCAATATTATGCAGACTCCTAACCAAGCTTGATGGCTGGTGAGGAAGGTACTTGATATTAAAGACTGGTACAAAAACATTGAATCCTTTGAAAATATTAACAAGTTTTGCAGAAGGGGACACTTCAGTATTTAGAAGATGTACACTCTATCAAGATCTCAGTACCTAAAAGTTGGGTGGAAAGCCTTACTACTGTGTACAAGTATCCTTAGACAGAACTTTATACTATGGCTAGCTATAAATCACATACTTACTACTGCGGATAGACTAGTAGCATGGGGCATACAAGTTGATCTTGGATGTGTTTTATGTAAGAATGAAAAAAAATGAAACTATGGCACACTTGTACTTTGAATGTCAGTACTCAAGGAGCATATGGGACACTTTGCTCAACTAGATAGGAGAGAAGCATCAGATTGGTTCATGGGAAGAGAGTATTGGAAAACATTAAGTTTATATATACAATTAATTACAAGGTAACACGTCATGACACGTGGACTGGTCAAAGGATGACAGTTGGCAAAGAATAGTTGAAGAGGCACGAGCTTCAACAGTCACATACAGAGATCCAAGAAAATCAAAAAGAATAGGTGCTCGAACCTCTTAATATTCGGAAGTCATATTAGAAGAATGAACCTAAATAGGAAAAATATGTATAGATACGTATTATCGGTGATTAATAAGCATTAATTATGAAAACGTTATGGAATATGTATTGAATTAGTTATAATTACCAATTATAACGTTACATTAAATGCCATCTATTATGAGAGAAACAAAATGTATTACTTAGAGATAGCTATAAAAGGTGAAAACTGAACATTTGTAAGGACACGAAATACTATTGAAATATACTGATTTACTTTTATTTCTATTCAGTTATTATTTATATCAATTATTTCTATTTATATTTGATTATCAGCAATCCGAGTTCTTCTAAAATTAAGCTTTGACCAAAATCCCTATTTTTGGTTAAACAAATTGGTTCAATTACCGAGAATCTTGTAATCTATTCCTTCCTAGATTAACCTTTTTTGTCAAATCAATCATGTCAAATGTCAATGAAAACAATCAAAGAGACCGTCAAATCTAGGAGAATCAGCAAGATGATCGAACCCCGATCCATTCTCCACGAAATTCCCCTCGACAATCTCGAGAAGGAACTCCTGACAGATTTCAATCAAATGCAAATGATCAATTGGAAAATGATGAGGCAATCAACGAAGCTTTGCAAAAGTTAATTGCTCAACGGGTCAGCAAAGCTCTTGAGGCTTTCTCTAACCAATTACCATTGGAACCACCAACGCCAACTCCAAGTAACAATACTTTGGAGAACCCTCGTTCTGAACTCGTTAATTCAGGCAGTGGTGGAACTCCAGCGAGTCTCGTGATGGCAAACTAGGTAACATAGTCAATTCTGATTTACAAAATTTAGTATTCACCTTGCAGAAATAGCTCAAGGAGCAAAGCGATCACATAGAACAAATACCTGGAGTACCGCCTGTAATCAAAGGAATAGATATGGACAAATATTCACAACAACCTTGGAAGCCAAGTGCTGCTCCTGTACCAATTCTAAAGAAATTCAAGATGCCCGATATTCCAAAATACGTTGAACCTCTGATCCACAAGACCACATGACTGCATTCACCACCGGAGTAAAGGGCAACGATTTGACCAAACAAGAAATTGAATCATTATTGGTCAAAATATTCGGTGAAACACTCACTAAGGGAGCATTAACATGGTATTCTCTATTACCCGAAAATTCTATAAATTCTTTTGTTGAGCTTGCATATTCATTTATCAAAACACATTCGGGAGCTCAAAAAGTCGAAAAAAGAATGGAGGATATTTTCAAAACAAAGCAAGGAGATTCGGAGCTGCTCAGAGAATTCGTAGACATATTCCAGCGTGAAAAGGATGACGGTGCCACACGTACCTAATAATTGGGCAGTTATGGCTTTTATTAGTAATCTAAATGAGAAGAGTTCAGAGGTCACGAGATGACTCAAGGAAAGTCTACATGAATTTCCAGCAACAACTTGGAACGACATTTACAATAGATGCAACACGAAGCTGCGGATAGAAGAAGATACTATTACTCAGTCTCAAAAAGAAGAGAGCATAAGTTCAAGGCATGCTGATACTGAAAAACGGTCCGGTAAAAATACGTACAAGCCCTACATGGGACGCGCAGGAAGAGACTCACGTCCAAAATAGGATAACTCAAGATACGATCATAAGTCGAGAGATAAAGAATCAGGCTCATCACCAAGGTTCAGGAAAGAACGAAATGCATGAGAGATGCATGGTGATGACAGAAGCTCTAAGGCGAAGATCGGCGATTACAGTTTTAATGTAAGCACGTCCGAATTGGTGGCTATTTTGAGGAGCATGGGCGATAAGGTACGCTGGCTAAAAGAAATGAGATCAAACCTAAATAGACGAAACCCTGATCATTGGTGTGAGTTTCACCACAATCATGGTCACAACAAGGCGGATTGTAGATTGCTGCAGGGTGAAGTTGACCATTTGTTAAAGCGAGGATATTTCACCAAATTGTTTAGTGAAAAAGGTAAACAAGCGTATATGAAAAACATGCAGAAGTCCCCTAAAACTCCTTTACCAAAAGGGCTGTTAATGTTATAAGCGGAGGAGAATAAATTAATGGCGTAACGTATACGACAACCAAGAAAGTTTCAAGGTTACAGTCACACATAGGAAGCGGGTTCGACATGTTTTGGAAGAAGAAAGTATTACATTTGATGATGCAGATACAGATGGAGTACTAACTCCACACAACGATGCAATGGTAATATCTCTACTTGTACATGACACTAATGTGAGACTAGTTTTGATTGATCCAGGTAGCTCCGTGAACATCATTTTGCTAAGAGTATTAAACGAAATGCAAGCTGAAGATAAGTTGGTACCCAAGGCGCATACTTTATTTGGCTTTGAAAATTCAAGCGTCATAACAAAAGGGGAGGTTATACTCACAACATTCAAGAAGGAGTTGTCAAAGATACAAAATTCAGGTGGTAGAGATGGATATGGCTTATAATATGATTCTTGGTAGACCATGGATTCACGAAATGGATGTTGTGCTATCTACTCTACATCAAGTTATTAAATTCCCTTCACAATGGGGAATATGTCAAATTCGTGGTGATCGACATGCATCTAGGAGAATCAACTCTGTAGCAGATTCAAGCGCAAAAAACTGAAGAAAAATAGCAGTTACAGAATCTAGTTGAGGATGCTGCAACACAAGCCCCAACTGAACATGGGCGGATAGATGTAGATACGAGGCCCGATTCCATCCAAGAACTGGAAGAAAATGAAAACATAAAAATGATGATTGAAGAGTTGGCTGTAGAACTATTCATACTTTGGCCTGAAAGGAAAGTCTACATTGGGGCCAACCTAAGCCACGAAATGAAAGGTAAGTTGACTGAATTCTTGCAAACTAACGTGGATTATTTTTCCTGGTCCCACTCTGATATGACAGGAATACTGATCACAGCCTACTCCACACTACTAATTAAGTAGCGAGAGAGGGTTGGCGCAGCTTTTACCCGATTTTTGGATCAGGATCGATATCCACAGAGAGCTAGAATTGGAATCGAGTATCTATCTAGTTTAGGATTGCGTATGTGTCCAAATTACACTTCTAATCATTTTGGGGGTTTTCTTTGTACTTTTACTATTATCAAACTACACATGGTAAATACAACTAGATTAAGCTAAGAGTTAAATGCTACGGGTTGTTCAAATAGTTTAAAAGGCACTAGGGTAGTGACTTCCGCCTGGGTGGTCAATTGACGAGTACTTCAGACTAAGGCACAATTGACATAATTGGGAGTATGATATAATTGTTGCACTATTTTATCCACTCTACAACTCTCGATGGTTCAAGTGATTTTGCCCGAATTGACTTCCTCAAGACCAATTGGGTATGAAAATTTGCACAAGCAACTAGGGTTCAAGTCGGGTATTACTCTCTAGAGGTTTAACCCTTTAATTGGGGCTATAAATCTCTTGAGTACGCCCCAATTCCTTGTTGGACCAATTTCGGATACTTAAGCCCCATTTCTCAAGAAGAACCCAAGTCAACTAAACACAAACTAGTATTTGCAACCACTAATTCAGCAATTAACCATGAAATTGGTCCAAATTCAAAACATCCATAGTCAATTTAGCCCTAAATTACAAGACCCATCAATTACGCACACTAGGGTTGAGCCACAACCCTAGCTTATGGGTCTAGGTACTTATAATTAAAGAAGAAAAATAAGAAATAGAAGAAGAACAACTCATATTAATTAATTGCTAAGCTAAATAACAAGATTCAATGATGAAAAGAAGATAAAATTGCCCAAAATGGCTACAAACTTCGAACCCACGAGCACAGCTATGTTCTGATACTATCTCCTAAAAATGGAAAAGAAGCTATTCATACTAAGCTGACAATTCTGGATAAAAATACCCCTGCGGGGTTAGTGCGGACCACACAAAATGGTGTACGGCCGCACTAGGCTCTTAACTTGAAAATCTAACTCTCCGAACTCAGGCACTGCGGACCGCACAGAAGGGACTGCGACCGCAGAGGCTTCTAGTGCTGTCCGCACAAAATTGACTACGAACCACATTGGCTTGGCACTCTGAATCTGGCATCTCTCTGATCATGTGTTCTGCGGACCACACTAAATCGAGTGTGGATGCATTACCTTCAGTGCGGACCACACAAATCCTAGTGCGTCCGCATTGCCTTTATGCTTGAAATTCCACCTCTCTAAATCTCCTAGTGCGGATCACAAAGAATGGTGTGCGGCCGCACTGGGCTTGTTTTGCCTGAGCTTGCCTTGTCTTTGTCACTTATGCAAGTTTCACTCCTTTTGAGCTGATCGTTGACATCTTGTCACTTTATTGATCAAACCTGCGATCAAGCACAACTTGTGAGCCTTTTAGGACTATTTTGTATGAATTTTTAATCAATGCATAAGCAAGAAGGAATATAAAATGCGTCAAAATCTCTAGTTATCAACTCTCTCAAACTTAAGCTTTTGCTTGTCCTCAGGCAAAAAAAATAAGACCCACCCCTTAAGGGAAAATCCAAAATACATTTCAGTTGTCCTAAAATAATATCATCTAGCATCTATTGGGACTAACAATTTCCCTCAATACAAATGAATCATCAACAACTTTTACACTTTTAAACTCCATAGATTAAGTGCGACACAAGAGCATCAAGAATTGACCCAACACATCAAAGAACTATTTTCTATTACTTCAGTCATTATTGAACCCAAACTCACACATCCTCAACTCTCCCTAAGCAATGCTCACCTTTAAGATAGTGGCACTCAGAATGAGGATAATGGGAATTCACTCATCTCTCTCTAGAAAAAACCACAAGTCCGGCTCTAGGTACCATATGCTTGACCCTTATGTGAGTATCCACTAATATAAGCTTCATTCAACTCATGATCATATAGGGCTTTTGTGGATACATTGTGAAGGCTTTTGGTTCAGGGTAGCAAATGTTTTGGCCTAAGTAGGTTCCATCTTCCCTTAAGCACTTCTTTTGATTCATTTGGGATCCATTCACTTGACTCTTTGAGTCATTTCGCTTCTTTCTAAGGGGTTAGAGAGACACACTATCACTCTTTCTTATGCATTTCAAATATTTTCTCCTTTTTCAACTTTCCACACCTTTCGTTCTTTACTTTTCTTGAATCCCTTTTTATTCTTTTTCACATTGAACATTTTTTGGTCTTTTTGCTGTTCGTTCTTTTTCATTGCCTTTCCTTTTCTTTATTTTTCTTCCATTTTACCACTTTTTTGCAATCCTCATCTCTCCCCCCAAAGTTATACTTTTGCCGTGTGCTGAAGGAAAGATCGGGTGCCAAGAGAGGGTATCTTTTAGAAGGGGTATAGGCTTGTATCATGGTTCTTGAAGGAAATAGGTCTAAGGATAAAAAGGGTTCAATAGGGATCCTATCATTGGTAGGTTATGGAAGTGTTCAAGCTATCATTTGGACCAAGGAGGGCCTATAATCATGTCTCAAGTCAAAATTCACTTAGAATTTCGCCTCAACAAATATTCAGGGCAAGTTCTAGACTAATAGCTTGGGAATGCTAAAGACACAGAGTCGGGAGCCCACAATGACCTTAGATAATATTTGAGCACACAATGATCCCGAAAAACCACTTGATAATTATCGGTCAACACAAGAGTCTCAAGGTCCCGACTTTCACCATCCTAAACACAACAAATTCTTTTTTGACCATAAGATCAAAGGCAAATATGCTAGGCCCAAGTGAAGCTTTGCTTGAAGCACCCTTACCTACTACTCACTCTGTTCCAATTTATGTGAACCTATTTCCTTTTTGATCCGTTCCAAAAAGAATGAACTCTTTCTAAATTTGGTAACAATTTAGCTTAAACTTACAATTCTACCCTTAATGAGAAGCTTTTATAACCACACAAATACCCTGGGCCCCATATAGACTTGTTTAGGACCACAAATTTTAAAAGTCTTCATTTTTTTCTTAAACTCCGTCCCCAGTCAAAAAGGTTCACATAAATTGGAACGGAGGGAGTAACTACTTAAAAAAAAGAAAAACGGACTCAAACCCTTAAGAAGGTTGTCACGCCATCCATCATTAGAAAGATCCCCCCGGTTCACACAACACTCCACCTTTGAAAATAACCGTGGCATTAATAAAACCAAAGTCTTATTGGAAATGTTAAAAGCAAGAAGCTACGAATCACAAATAAGAAGCTAAGAATGAAAAATTTGCGGAAAGTGGAATGAATATATACAAGAGGGGATTTGAATATACAATAGATGGGATGAATATGTACAATGTAATATAACTTTATATATGTCACGCCCCAAATTCGAGGGACATGACCGGTGCCCGACCGGGTAGCCCCAGCCAAGCAGACTTGGGTGCCTCTCCTACCCCACGTGTTACCCCATGTCTTACTTACTTAATATTCCAAGAACTGGCCATATAATTAATTTAGAACACCCTTTTTGCAAAACATACATACATACAAATTAATTAGTGAGATTACCAATTCGTTGCCCAACAAAGGAAACACGGATATACATACACTTCTAACCCACATCCACTGTCTACAGAGCCTCTAAAAGTACAATAGGATAATACAGTATTTGTCGGTAACAAGGCTCCGACTATACCTTACACGAAATCAAAATAAAACTCTGGACACAAGCTGCCTGAGCCACGCAGGGCCCCGAGAGGAATGGGGCTCACCAAAAGCTGATGGAAGACGAAGGGGAAGCTACGATCGGTAGGCTGGGGTACCTGCTGCGGATCCACCTACAATCATAACACGAATGTAACGCCCCCGACAAAAGGGACGTCAATACATTTGAATTGTACTTGTATGTATAACAAACCTTACCCTGAGTAACCTCAAGCCATACACAAGTAATAAACAATAGAAGGAAGCAACAATTGAGTACACACAAGGAAAACAATCAAGGCAAACAAGTTAACAAACTCTCCTTTCGCCATCATCATTTCCACATTTTCAATTTCACAACGTTCTTATATTTCATTTCAATAGTGATATCGATCACTTTCCACCCTTATTACCTCGGCCACCCTTATTACCTCGGCCACCCTTATCACCACAACCCACACCTTATTACTTCGTGTTGCGGCGCGCAACCCGATCCCACCGAGCAATCACAATTCACAAACAATACCACAACAATAATAATTTACAAGGATAACCACAACAAGTTTTAAGAACAACAACCACAAATCCCAATAACAACAGCAACACAACTCACAAAAGGTTTAGGTGACTATCCATACCATTTCCATCTTTTTCAACAGCCCGTTATACCATTTAGATCACAACAATAGTTTTCCACGACTATCCACAAGGGATGTTATCACAGTTATTTCAATTTCACCAATTACGATTCCTCTCTATCATTTATTCCACAGTCCTTGCCACATAACACATTCGCAATCACAACTTAGTTTATTGCCATTTACTTGCACAATCATATCGGATGTCTTAACCAACAACGCATAAGGCACAATATTTACATGAATTCACAAATAGTTCACACAAGTAAACACATCCTGTTCACAAGAGTTTAACTTCACAACTAATTCATGGAGATATCACATACCAAGTATTCGGACACCAAACAAGGCGATTTTACAAAGGTTAAAGTTAGCCATACATACCTGGAGCTAAATTCCTTTTTAATTTCTACTTCCAATTCACCAAAAATCTAGAAATGTCAATATAGTGCACAAATTAATACACATAACTTAGAATTCAAGGTCCAAATCACTACCCGAACATATTTAGGTCATTAACCCCTTCCTTGCACAAGTTTTTACTCCCACCTAATTACCCCTACTAGATTTTAGGTTTTAATAGACATGCACGTATGATTTCAACCATTATTTTCAAAGACCAATCCATGAGACTCCCCCCTTAGTTTAAACCAGAAATTCAATGAGAAGGGCTAGGGATTTTACCTGTAAGGAAAACGGGTATGAAGATAAGCTTAAAATTTCCCAGCCCGGATGGTTTTGAAGAACCAAATTTTGGAAAAGATGACTTTCTCTCTCAAGACCCTCTCTTCATCTCTCTTAATTTGTTCAGAAAGATCGTTAAAATGAGGGGGTTGAGGTGTTTTATTAAAAAGGGGTCGGGTTTTAAAATTTAGAAAAATAGAAGCCCGAGCAAGAACTGTGGTCGCATTCTGCGATCGCAGAATTGAAATGCGCTCCGCAGATTGGACTACAGAAATGCGCCCAAAACTTTGAAGGTCTGCCTAGGTCTGCGACAGGAATGCGGTCTGCATTCCTGTTATGCGGTCGCATTTTGCACCGCAGAATTGACCTCCACAAATCTTTGAAAAATTTATGCGAATATTATGCGGTCTGCATATTGATTATGCGATCGCATAATGGACCGCATTTTCAACATCAATTTTGACAACCCTTCTGCTTCACTCTGCGGCAGAAATGCGGTCCGCATAGCTGATCTGCGACCGCATTCTGGACCGCATAATGACAATTTTCTGGAAAAATCAATTCTTTTGATTTTTCTACACATTGCTAACACATATTCGGACCTTGGCAATATGAGCTACTAGGTTTTGAGCACAAGATTTTATGGGGCCTTACAATATACATACCCAAAGTGAAATAAAAGTATGAAACTTTATATACAGACCCAAAGTGAAATAAAAGTACGAGAAATGTAATGAAATATTAAAATTATATACAACCCAAAGATGAAAAATCAAGAAAGCATAAAAATGTCAAATATATACAATCATCCGAATGTAGGGCCTACCCCCTCAAATGAAAGTTGACATTGTCCCCAATGCTAACTAAACCAAATAAAGCATCAAAATAGAAAGCAAAAAGGATATAGGGACTCCCTATGACCTGTCTGTCCGCATAGGCTCCTAAGTGGTCCCAGGA
Source organism: Nicotiana glauca (assembly GCA_026770625.1). Classification (NCBI taxonomy): domain Eukaryota; kingdom Viridiplantae; phylum Streptophyta; class Magnoliopsida; order Solanales; family Solanaceae; genus Nicotiana; species Nicotiana glauca. The sequence goes on along the minus strand of MDKF010438723.1, from coordinate 5,984 downwards.
TCCTCACTGTGCTCGGGAACCTCAGACTGGTTCCTGGTGGCCTGTTGCTGTGCTGCTGGGACCTGGTCCTGGACCTGGACAGACTCCGGAGGTGGTGCACCCTGTGGTTGACTAGAGGAAGTCTCCTGTGGGTCTGCTAGCTGGATGACTGCATTGTCAGCTCTAGGAAGCATCCTCTTCCTCTTCGGAGACCTCTGTGACAACTCTGGCTGGGAATGAGCTGCAGGAACTGGGTCTTGGAGTAATAAATCTAAAGGCAGCTGATCTGCCTTCAGTCTATCAACATCAGCTCTCAACTCCTTCACGGACTCCTTGGAGGCCCGGGTCTTTCTCAGCTTCTTATTTTCCCGAGCAATCTCCTTGAGAGCCTTGCTGTGTGAATCCACTGCCTCAGTCAGTACCTTCTGAGTGTCAATGATTTTCTTCTGGTTGTCTAATATCTCCTTGAGAGCATCCTCGATCGACTGGGGAACCTGTGGGGCTAGAGGCGCCGAATGAGCCTCTACCGTGGAAGTCAGGATGGACAACTTGGACAAGACAGTCTACATCCAGTTATTGATTCTAAGGAGTGCCTGGCTCAGTTGGTGGCCAGTAATAGGATGGGCCCGGGGAGATGGAATCTCCGGGTCTGCTGAGGTGGATGGACCAGGAGGGATAACAGTGGAAGTAGAGGCAGGCTCAGTTGGAGTCACAACCACAACTGGCTCTTCAGACTGGCCAGTTGGAGCAGTAATTGTACTCTTGAAGTTTTTGCTCTTGGGTTGTCATCCCCCTGCATGTTGTACCAGGAAAAAGGAGCCTTCTCCTTGACTCTGATATCGAAGGGCCTCTTTTACACCTTCAGGTCCCGGAAGTACATAGTGAGGAAGCTAGGGAATGGATAGTTTCTGCCATGCTCGGCACCATAATAGTAAAATTTGTGACATCACATTCCCCACACTGATGGGGTACCCCACCATAATAGAAGCCACTAACACAGCCCGGTGGAGAGGGAGGGAGTTGTCATGTGTTGTGGGGTCCAACCTGGTACATACAAAGGTCTCCCACCACCGTGCCTCGAAATTCAAACTTCATATCAAGATCTTGACTCCAGCAGTTAACTAGTCGGGGGCGGTACCTGGGATTGCCAGGTATAGTGCTAACCATAGACGGACCTCCTCGCCCATTTCCATCTTTGCCATGTGTAGGGTCTCATCCTCCTCGTTAAAGCCAAGTTATTCATTTATTGACTTTCCATCAAATAACACCTTCAGATTTCGAACCTTGGTCAGTTTGGAGGCCTTTTTGATATGGGAAACGTTGCTGTATAATTCCTTGACCAAGTGTTCATTGGCAACCACACACTCATCCAGAAAATGCTCCCAGCCCACTCTTGTTCTAAACTGCCTCCCCACGTTGGGATTGTGAGGTAACAAGTCTCTATCAATAAAACTTCGCTCCGAGATTAACTTCCTCACCAGCCACCATTTCCGAAATTTATGGTATGCCACCTCACTAACAAATCGATCTTGCCAAACCTCTGGCTTTCTAGTTCTCGCAATGCCCACCACATGAGGTTCACCCCCTTATACTACTACCTCATCATCACCTACTTCCTTCTCATTTCCTACTACTGCCTCCGCATTACCTACTGCACCATATCCAGATACTGAAGCTGTGGGAGAGGTGGAGTATTCCCCACTACCTGCTGCTGCTCCCTCAGACAACTCATAAGAAATGTTCACTGACACTTGGGCATTGGGGGATGCGGGAGGTGTGTCTGTTAGTCTAAACCTCCCCGGCCAGTCAGGGATGTACTCTGGCACGGAGTCTGAGGAGATCTTCCGGGAGGGCTCGTACTCACTCCCCGACATGTCAATGGCTTTGTCAGCTGCTTTTATAAGTTTTCTTGTGTTTTTAATATTTTGTCGGAATTAAGGAGTCAGTATAATCATCTTCTATTTCCCTCCCCGGGAAGATTCACCTCTGCCAGGTTGTTTAGATCCCTTACCTCTTTGTTTTACCATTGTCTGCAAACACAATTCAAATGACTTTGTTAGTCTTAGTAGCAGCAGGTATGAAACAGGATTGCAGAACAGAATAAAAATGTTGCATATTCACCCAGTGCGGACCGCACAAAATGGTGTGCGGCCGCACAAGGGCCAATGCGGACAGCACAAAATGGCCATGTGGTCCGCACAAGGGTGGGGATCAGACTACCCACCTTCTGTATCTAGGCAGTGCGGACCGCACAAAATGTAGTGCGTGTGCACAGGGGCTAGTGCAGTCCGCACAAAATGTAGTATGGCCGCATAGCCCAAAGTTCAGCTTCCAAGTATTTCATCAATGCGGTCCGCATAAAATGGTACTGCGGACCGCACAAGGGCACCGCGGACCGCACAGAAATGACTGCGGTCCGCACTGAGTGCCCAGTTGTGGCACTAAGTTAGCGTTTAACAAATTTTTGATTTTAAACCTCAATTTACACCTAATTGGTGTCCCTATGTGTTGCCCAATGTATTCAACTTACTGAGTCAACATGAATCAAACCTTTAACTAACCTAACCTAAATAATTATAGAATCTATGAGAAGCATAGAGAGGGAAGTAAGAAAAACACAAATTAAAAGAAATTAACAAAGGAAAACAATTAAAAGGAATGAAATGGTACTAGATATGAGATAAAGTGAAGAATAACGAGTCCAAACAATTAGTTACAATCAAGGGAATTAATGAATAGTGTCTTAAAGCTTCTAAGATTTAAAGGTTCGAAAAGGGTAAAAGGAGGGCCTCAGGCCCTCTTTATCAAAAAGGACCCGGGGCGCAGTCTCACCAACCAGTGCGGACTGCACAAAATGTAGTGTGGCCGCAGTGGCAAACTTCGTAGAGGTCTGCATTTTACCCTCACCAGTTCAATGTAGTGCGGCCGCACTAATAGCTTCAGAGACCTGGCACTTTTTTCCACTATGTTCTGCAATACACCAACACAATCATGTAACATCTCACAACCAGTTAGCCCAAACATCAGTCCTACTCTACAATGAAAATCAAATAAAAACAAGAATAAAAACACATGGGTTGCCTACCAAGAAGCGCCTGATGTAATAGCGCGGCACAACGCAGGTTACCATCACATCATTTGAAATGAAGAAGTGCCACCACGTGGCTGTCATTAATGTTTCCAAGATAATGCTTGACCTGGTGCCCATTAACTCTGGAAACTTCATCATTTTTGTTCTTTAAATCAAGAGCACCTAACGGGGTCACATGCACTATTGTCCACTCCATTTTGACTTGAGCTTTCCTGAAAACAGACGTAACCAGGAGTTGAACAAGAGAACCAAATCACCTACTTTGAACTCTTTTCCACGAGCATATTTATCATGAAGGTACTTTATCTTGTCCTTATACAAGGACGAACTGGAGTAGGTATGGAATCTGAATTCATCAAGTTCATTGAGCTGCTCCACACGAAGATTGGCTTCAACATCCCACTCAAGATTAAGCTTCCTCAAAGCCCACATGACCTTGTGCTCTAACTCAAATGGTAGATGGCAAGCTTTCCCAAACACCAACCGATATGGAGACATACCAATCGGAGTCTTGTAAGCAGTCCTATAAACCTATATAGCGTCATCCAACTTTTTTGACCAATCGGTCCTATTTTCATTGACCATTTTTGACAATATGCTTTTGATTTCTCTGTTGGAGACTTCAATTTGACCACTTTCTTGAGGATGATCGGGGGTAGAAACTTTGTGATTGACACCATACTTTGAAAGCAAACTGTCGAAAGCTCTATTGCAAAAATGAGACCCCCCATCACTTATGATTGCATGAGGAATACCAAACCTTGTAAAAATGCTCTTCTTAAGAAATGCAACAACACTCCGGGTCTCATTGTTGGGCAAAGAAACGGCTTCAACCCACTTTGAAACGTAGTCCACCGCCAAAGGAATGTAAGTGTTCCCACAAGAGCTAACAAATGGTCCCATGAAATCAATACCCCATACATAAAAAATATCAACCTCAAGCATAGTATTGAGAGGCATCTCATCTATCTTCGAAATTCTACCCACTCTTTGGCATTCGTCGCATCTCTTTAAAAAATTACCCGCATCTTTGAATAAAGTTGGCCAATAAAACCCACAACTAAGAAATTTAGAAGCCGTCCTCGCCTCGCCATGATGGCCACCATAGGAGAGGAATGACAAGCCTCGAAGATACTCAATTGCTCCTCCTCCGGGACACACCGTTGGATCACACCATCTGTGCAAATCTTGAACAAGTACGGCTCATTGTCACGACCCTAGTTTGCCCTCCGTGAACTGTCGTGATGGCACCTAGTCGCTAGGACTAGGTAAGCCTAACAAGGGCAAAAATAAATCGAAACTTGCAGAAATATAAATTTAAAACCAAGAATAATCAAAAAGGAATGGTATATAAAATGCCGCTCGGCATATACAACACAATATCTCAAACTTATACAACACTATCCCAAAACCCGAAAACTCATGGGGACAGAATCTGAAAGAAAGATAGTAAAATGCTCAAACTCCGAAAATGTCTACATCAACAGTATGATAGAAGGGCTAACACTAAAGGATAGAATAAAGATGGAGACTCTTCGGTCTGCGGACGCGGCAGATGTACCTCGAAGTCTCCAAAAGCTCTCCTTGTCTCAAGGATGGTAAGCCTGTGCAGAGGTACCTGGATCTGCACATGAAAAACATGCGGAAAGGGCATGAGTACTGTGAGCACGTGATTTTTTCCCTAAGCAATTTTAATTCCAAAAGTTTCAAATAAAATAATTTTTTTATTATATTACCATTTTTTGTGAATTTTTGTTGAAATTGGTGATAATTATTACATTTTAATTCATATTAAAAAATACAAAAATATACACATGTATTAGGGGGTTTAATTTTTACAATTTTAGTATTAATTCTAAAGAAAAATAAAAAAAATAGTCTTTTTGTGAATTACCATAAAAGAGACATTAATTAGTATAAACAATTTAATAAAGAAAATACAAAAATACAAAAGAAAAGAAAATACAAAAAAAAATATATAAAAGAAAAAAGAAATACAGAAATACAAAGGGAAAATAAAATATAAAAAATAATACAATTCAAAAATACAAGTGAAAATAATTATAAAAAGACAAAAAATGAAGAAATTGCAAGAATTGTTAATTGGGCCAAGTTTAATGACCCAAATCAGAGGCAACCGCTCAGGCCCAAGTGAGTCATACCCGGTCTGCCCCATTCTATACCAAAACGACCCCGTTTAAAGTATAAGAGATCTCGGCCGTTCAAATAATGAGATCTAACAGTCACGTTACATAAACCCTGAGTAAAGAAAACGACATCGTTTCATCTCGAGTAATCTGAACCGTTAGTCTAATCAATCCAATGGTTGAAATTGAATCATCATTTAAGTAATACGGTGACGTTTCAATAATCAATGAATCTGAGCCGTTGGTTTATCTAATCCAACGGTCTCAGTTCTTTAGAGTGTTTTTAATATGATATAACGTTACCCCCTCTATATCATTTTCATCTTCTTCTCACCTTTTCCAAAACCCTAGCCGCCCTTAGATGCTTCCAAAGCCCGCCGGAACCCTACCGACGGGAAACGCCATGTATGCCAAACCTTCCACCCTTAACAACATAGACGCCTCTCATTCCCCTCTTCCCACCCCCATACCTCTTTTCCCTCGAATAAAGTCGGAACCCTTCCGGCGAACACTGCTTCATTAAAACCACTCCAAAATCACCCTATAACATACTGTTGTCATCCTCAATACCGTTCTGAAGCCCTAAAGTCTCAAAGATCCCTGTAAGACTCAAAAATGTTCAAAAAGAGTCTGCTGGCGACTAAAATTTCAAGAAAGGCTATAAAGGTCTCCTGGGTACCGGAGGTCGATTGTTTAAAGAAATAGAAGAAAAAGAAAAGCCAAAAGACAAGATTATCGGAAAATAAGAAAAGAAAGCTAAGTATCTT
>MDKF010521445.1:0-17290 GCA_026770625.1 Nicotiana glauca | reverse complement strand
GATTAAGGTCGAACTTACTTTTATGGTGAAGTCACTTAGCATTTTTATTAGTTCGAACGAGGTCGAACTTATTTCGACGGTGAAGGCACTTAGCCTTATTCTTAGTTCAAGTGAGGTCGAACTTATTTTGATGGCGAAAGCACTTAGCCTTATTCTTAGTTCGAGCGAGTTCGAACTTATTTTGATGGCTAAGACACTTAGCCTTACTCTCAGTTCGAGCGAGGTCGAACTTATTTTGATGATGAAGGCACTAAGCCTTAGTCCCAGTTGGACTGAGGTCGAACTTACTTTGACGTAAAAGGCACTTAGACTTTGTCTGATTTCGACTGAGGTCAAACTTTGGTGGCGAACGCACATAGCCTTATTCTCAGTTCGAGCACGATCGAACTTGCTTTGATAGCGAAGGCACTTAGCCTTATTCTAAGTTTGAGCGAGGTCGAACATATTTTCATGGCGAAGGCACTTAGCCTTATTCTCATTTTGAGATAGGTCGAACTTATTTTGATGGCGAATGCACTTTGCCTTATTCTTAATTCGAGCGAGGTCGAACACATTTTCATGGCGAAGGCACTTAGCCTTATTCTCATTTCGAGATAGGTCGAACTTCTTTTGATGGCAAAGGCACTTAGCCTTATTCTCAGTTTGAGCGAGGTCAAACATATTTTGATGGCGAAGGCAATTAGCCTTAGTCCAAGTTTGACTGAGGTCGAACTTACTTTGACGGCGAAGGACTTTAGCCTTATTCTTAGTTCGAGCGAGGTCGAACTTACTTTGATGGCGAAGACACTTAGACTTAGACTAATTTCCACTGATGTCGAACTTACTTTGATGGTGAAGGCACTTAGCCTTATTCTCAGTTCGAGAGAGGTTGAACATATTTTGATGGCGAAGGCTCTTAGCCTTATTCTCAGTTTAAGCGAGGTCAAACTTATTTTGATGGTGAAGACACTTAGCCTTAGTCCTAGTTCGACTAAGGTCGAACTAACTTTGGTGGCGAAGGCGATTTGCCTTATTCTTAGTTCGAGCGAGGTCGAACTTACTTTGATGACAAAGGCACTTAGCCTTAGTCCTAGTTTGACTAAGGTCAAACTTAATTTGATGGCGAAGGCACTAAGGCTTAGTCCCAGTTCGACTGAGGTTGAACTTACTTTTGATGGCGAAGACACTTAGCCTTATTCTCAGTTCGAGCGAGGTCGAATTTCTTTTGATGGCGAAGGCACTTAGCCTTATTCTCAGTTCGACTTAGGTCGAATTTACTTTGATGGCGAAGGCACTTTGCCTTATTCTTAGTTCTAGCGTGGTTGAACTTACTTTGATGGCGAAGGCACTTAGCCTTATTCTCAGTTCGAGCGAGGTCAAATTTATTTTGATGGTGAAGGCATTTAGCCTTATTCTCTGTTCGACTGAGGTCGAACTTACTTTTATGGCAAAGGCACTTAGCATTTTTATTAGTTCGAGCGAGGTCGAACTTATTTCGATGGCGAAGGCACTTAGCCTTATTCTTAGTTCAAGCGAGGTCGAACTTATTTCGATGGCGAAAACACTCACCCTTATTCTTAGTTCGAGCGAGTTCGAACTTATTTTGATGGCGAAGACACTTAGCATTACTCTCAGTTCGAGCGAGGTCGAACTTATTTTTATGACGATGGCACTTAGCCTTAGTCCTAGTTGGACTGAGGTCGAACTTACTTTGACGGAAAAGGCACTTAGACTTTGTTCGATTTCGACTGAGGTCGAACTTTGGTGGCGAAGGCACATAGCCTTATTCTCAGTTCGAGCATGGTCGAACTTATTTTCTTGGCGAAGGCACTTAGCCTTATTCTCAGTTCGAGATAGGTCGAACTTATTTTGATGGCGAAGGCACTTATCCTTATTCTTAGTTCGAGCAAGGTCGAACTTACTTTGATGGCGAAGGCACTTAGCCTTAGTCCTAGTTCGACTGAGGTCAAACTTACTTCGATGGTGAAGGCTCTAAGCCTTAGACCCGGTTCGACTGAGGTTGAACTTCCTTTGATGGCGAAGGCACTTAGCCTTATTCTCAGTTCGAGCGAGGTCGAACTTATTTTGATGGCGAAAGCACTTAGCCTTATTCTTAGTTCAAGCGAGTTCAAACTTATTTCGATGGCGAAGGCACTTAGAGTTATTCTTAGTTCAAGCGAGGTCGAACTTATTTCGATGGTGAAAACACTCAGCCTTATTCTTAGTTCGAGCGAGTTCGAACTTATTTTGATGGTTAAGGCACTTGGCCTTTTTCTCAGTTCGAGCGAGGTCAAACTTAATTTGATGGCGAAGGCACTTAGCCTTATTCTTAGTTCGAGCGAGTTCGAACTTACTTTGATGGAGAAGGCATTTAGCCTTAGTCGTAGTTTGACTGAGGTCGAACTTACTTTGGTGGAGAAGGCACTTAGCCTTATTCTCAGTTCTAGCGGGGTTGAAATTACTTTGATGGCGAAAGCACTTAGCCTTATTCTCAGTTCGAGCGATGTCGAACTTATTTTGATGGTGAAGGCACTTAGCCTTATTCTCAGTTCGATTGAGGTCGAACTTACTTTTATGGCGAAGGCACTTAGCCTTTCTATTAGTTCGAGCGAGGACTAACTTATTTCGATGGCGAAGGCACTTAGCCTTATTCTTAGTTCAAGCGAGGTCAAACTTATTTCGATCGCGAAAGCACTCAGCCTTATTCTTACTTCGAGCGAGTTCGAACTTATTTTTATGGCGAAGACACATAGCCTTATTCTTAGTTCGAGCGAGGTTGAACTTTTCTTGATGGAGAAGGCACTTATCCTTAGTCCCAATTCGACTGAGGTCGAACTTACTTTGACGACGAAGGCACTTATCCTTATTCTTAGTTCGAGCGAGGTCGAACTTACTTTGATGGCGAAGGCACTTAGCCTTATTCTCAGTTCGAGCGAGTTCGAACTTACTTTAATGGCTAAGGCACTTAGCCTTATTCTCAGTTCGAGATAGGTCAAACTTATTTTGATGGCGAAGGCACTTAGCCTTATTCTCAGTTCGAGCGAGGTCAAACTTATTTTGATGGTGAAGGCACTTAGCCTTATTCTTAGTTCGAGCGAGTTCGAACTTACTTTGATGGAGAAGGCACTTAGCCTTAGTCCTAGTTCGACTGAGGTCAAACTTACTTTGGCGGAGAAGGCACTTAGCCTTATTCTCAGTTCGAGCGAGTTGAACTTACTTTATGGCGAAGGCACTTAGCCTTCTTCTCTGTTCGAGCGAGGTCGAACTTATTTTGATGGTGAAGGCACTTATCCTTATTCTGAGTTCGATTGAGGTCGAACTTACTTTTATGGCGAAGGCACTTAACCTTTTTATTAATTCGAGCGAGGTCGAACTTATTTCGATGGCGAAGGCACTTAGCTTTATTCTTAGTTAAAGCAAGGTCGAACTTATTTCGATGGCGAAAGCACTCATCCTTATTCTTAGTTCGAGCGAGGTCGAACATATTTTCATGGCGAAGGCACTTAGCCTTATTCTCAGTTCGAGATAGGTCGAACTTATTTTGATGGCGAAGGCACTTAGACTTATTCTTAGTTTGATCAAGGTCGAACTTACTTTGATGGCGAAGGCACTTAGCCTTAGTCCTAGTTCGACTAAGGTTGAACTTACTTTGATGGCGAAGACACTTAGCCTTATTCTCAGTTCGAGCGAGGTCGAACATATTTTCATGGGGAAGGCACTTAGCCTTATTCTCAGTTCGAGATAGGTCAAACTTATTTTGATGGCGAAGGCATTTAGCCTTATTCTTAGTTCGATCACGGTCGAACTTACTTTGATGGCGAAGGCACTTAGCCTTAGTCCTAGTTCGACTGAGGTCATACTTACTTTGATGGCGAAGGCACTAAGCCTTAGACCCAGTTCGACTGAGGTTGAACTTACTTTGATGGCGAAGGCACTTAGCCTTATTCTCAGTTCGAGCGAGGTCGAACTTATTTTGGTGGCGAAGGCACTTAGCCTTATTCTCAGTTCGACTTAGGTCAAACTTACTTTGATGGCGAAGGCACTTAGCCTTATTCTTAGTTCAAGCGAGGTCGAACTTATTTCGATGGCAAAGGCACTTAGACTTATTCTTAGTTCAAGCGAGGTCGAACTTATTTCGAAGGTGAAAACACTCTGCCTTATTCTTAGTTCGAGCGAGTTCGAACTTGTTTTGATGGTGAAGGCACTTGGCCTTTTTCTCAGTTCGAGCGAGGTCAAACTTAATTTGATGGCGAAGGCACTTAGCCTTATTCATAGTTCGAGCGAGTTCGAACTTACTTTGATGGAGAAGGCACTTAGCCTTAGTCGTAGTTTGACTGAGGTCGAACTTACTTTGGTGGAGAAGGCACTTAGCCTTATTCTCAGTTCTAGCGGGGTTGAAATTACTTTGATGGCGTAAGCACTTAGCCTTATTCTCAGTTCGAGCGAGGTCGAACTTATTTTGATGGTGAAGGCACTTAGCCTTATTCTCAGTTCGATTGAGGTCGAACTTACTTTTATGGCGAAGGCACTTAGCCTTTTTATTAGTTCGAGCAAGTACGAACTTATTTCGATGGCGAAGGAACTTAGCCTTATTCTTAGTTCAAGCGAGGTCAAACTTATTTCGATCGCGAAAGCACTCAGCCTTATTCTTACTTTGAGCGAGTTCTAACTTATTTTGATGGCGAAGCCACATAGCCTTATTCTCAGTTCGAGCGAGGTCGAACTTATCTTGATGGCGAAGGCACTTAGCCTTAGTCCCAGTTCAACTGAGGTGTAACTTAATTTGACGGCGAAGGCATTTATCCTTATTCTTAGTTCGAGCGAGGTCGAACTTACTTTGATGGTGAAGGCACTAAGCTTTATTCTCAGTTCGAGCGAGTTCGAACTTACTTTAATGGCTAAGGCACTTAGCCTTATTCTCAGTTAGAGATAGGTCAAACTTATTTTGATGGCGAAGGCACTTAGACTTATTCTCAGTTCGAGCGAGGTCAAACATGTTTTGATGGTGAAGGCACTTAGCATTATTCTTAGCTATTGCGAGGTCGAACTAACTTTGATGGTGAAGGCACTTAGCCTTATTCTTAGTTCGAGCGAGTTCGAACTTACTTTGATGGAGAAGGCACTTAGCCTTAGTCCTAGTTCGACTGAGGTCGAAATTACTTTGGTGGACAAGGCACTTAGCCTTATTCTCAGTTCGAGCGAGGTTGAACTTACTTTATGGCGAAGGCACTTAGCCTTATTCTCTGCTCGAGCGAGTTCGAACTTATTTTGATGGTGAAGGTACTTATCCTTATTCTGATTTCGATTGAGGTCGAAATTACTTTGATGGCGAAGGCACTTAGCCTGATTATCAATTCGAGCGAGGTCGAACTTATTTCGATGGCGAAGGCACTTAGCTTTATTCTTAGTTCAAGCGAGGTCGAACTTATTTCTATGGCGAAAGCACTTATCCTTATTCTTAGTTCGAGCGAGGTCGAACATATTTTCATGGCGAAGGCACTTAGCCTTATTCTCAGTTCGAGATAGGTCGAACTTATTTTGATGGCGAAGGCACTTAGCCTTATTCTTAGTTCGAGAAAGGTTGAACTTACTTTGATGGCGAAGGCACTTAGCCTTAGTCCTAGTTCGACTGAGGTCAAACTTACTTTGATGGATAAGGCACTAAGCCTTAGACCCAGTTCGACTGAGGTTGAACTTACATTGATGGCGAAGACACTTAGCATTATTCTCAGTTCGAGCGAGGTCGAACATATTTTCATGGCGAAGGCACTTTGCCTTATTCTCAGTTCGAGATAGGTCGAACTTATTTTGATGGCGATGGCACTTAGCCTTATTCTTAGTTCGAGCAAGGTCGAACTTACTTTGATGGCGAAGGCACTTAGCCTTAGTCCTAGTTCGACTGAGGTCAAACTTACTTAGATGGCGAAGGCACTAAGCCTTTGACCCAGTTCGACTGAGGTTGAACTTACTTTGATGGCAAAGACACTTAGCCTTATTCTCAGTTCGAGCGAGGTCGAACATATTTTGAAGGCGAAGGCACTTAGCCTTAGTCCCAGTTCGACTGAGGTCGAACCTACTTTGACTGTGAAGGCACTTAGCCTTATACTTAGTATGAGCGTGGTTGAACTTACTTTGATGGCGAAGGCACTTAGACTTTGTATGATTTCGACTGAGGTCGAACTTACTTTGGTGGCGAAGGCACTAAGCCTTATTCTCAGTTACAGCGAGGTCGAACATATTTTGATGGCGAAGGCACTTAGCCTTATTCTCAGTTCGAGCGAGGTCGAACTTATTTTGATGGCGAAGGCACTTAGCCTTATTCTCAGTCCGAGCGAGGTCGAACTTATTTTGATGGTGAAGGCACTTAGCCTTAGTCCGAGTTCGACTGAGGTTAAACTTACTTTGATTGCGAAGGCACTAAGCCTTAGACCCAGTTCGACTGAGGTTGAACTTACTTTGATGGCGAAGGCACTTAGCCTTATTCTTAGTTCGAGCGAGGTTGAACTTATTTCGATGGCAAAGGCACTTAGACTTATTCTCAGTTTAAGCGAGGTCGAACTTATTTCGAGGGTGAAGGCACTCAGCCTTATTCTTAGTTCGAGCGAGTTCGAACTTATTTTGATGGTGAAGGCACTTGGCCTTTTTCTCAGTTCAAGCGAGGTCGAACTTAATTTGATAGCGAAGCCACTTAGCCTTATTCTTAGTTCGAGCGAGTTCAAAGTTACTTTGATGGAGAAGGCACTTAGCCTTAGTCCTAGTTCGACTGAGGTCGAACTTACTTTGGTGGAGAAGGCACTTAGCCTTATTCTCAGTTCGAGCGAGGTTGAACATACTTTATGGCGAAGGTACTTAGCCTTATTCTTAGTTAGAGCGAGGTCGAACTTATTTTGATGGCGAAGGCACTTAGCCTTATTCTGAGTTCGATTGAGATCGAACTTACTTTTATGGCGAAGGCACTTAGCCTTTTTACTAATTCGAGCGAGGTCGAACATATTTCGATGGCGAAGTGCCGTAGCTTTATTCTTAGTTCAAGCGAGGTCGAACTTATTTCGATGGCAAAAGCACTCAGCCTTATTCTTAGTTCAAGCGAGCTTGAACTTATTTTGATAGCGAAGACACTTAGCCTTATTCTCAGTTCGAGCGAGGTCGAACATACTTTGAAGGCGAAGGCACTTATACTTAGTCCCAATTCGACTGAGGTCGAACTTACTTTGACGGCGAAGGAACTTAGCCTTATTCTTAGTTCGAGCGAGGTCGAACTTACTTTGATGGCGAAGGCACTTAGACTTAGTCAGATTTCGACTGAGGTCGAACTTACTTTGGTGGCGAAGGCACTTAGTCTTATCCTCAGTTCGAGCGAGGTCGAACTTACTTTGATGGTGAAGGCACTTAGCCTTAGTCCTTGTTCCACTGAGGTCAAACTTACTTTAATGTCGAAGGCACTAAGGCTAAGTCCCAGTTTGACCGAGGGTGAAATTACTTTGATGGCGAAGGCACTTAGCCTGATTATCAATTCAAGCGAGGTCGAACTTATTTCGATGGCGAAGGCACTTAGCTTTATTCTTAGTTCAAGCGAGGTCGAACTTATTTTGATGGCGAAATCACTCGTCCTTATTCTTAGTTCGAGCGAGGTCGAACATATTTTAATGGCGAAGGCACTTAGCCTTATTCTCAGTTCGAGATAGGTCGAACTTATTTTGATGGCGAAGGCACTTAGCCCTATTCTTAGTTCAAGAAAGGTCGAACTTACTTTGATGGTGAAGGCACTTAGCCTTAGTCCTTGTTCCACTGAGGTCAAACTTACTTTAATGTCGAAGGCACTAAGGCTAAGTCCCAGTTTGACTGAGGTTGAAATTACTTTGATGGCGAAGGCACTTAGCCTGATTATCAATTCGAGCGAGGTCGAACTTATTTCGATGGCGAAGGCACTTAGCTTTATTCTTAGTTCAAGCGAGGTCGAACTTATTTTGATGGCGAAAGCACTCGTCCTTATTCTTAGTTCGAGCGAGGTCGAACATATTTTCATGGCGAAGGCACTTAGCCTTATTCTCAGTTCGAGATAGGTCGAACTTATTTTGATGGCGAAGGCCCTTAGCCCTATTCTTAGTTCGAGAAAGGTCGAACTTACTTTGATGGTGAAGGCACTTAGCCTTAGTCCTAGTTCGACTGAGGTCAAACGTACTTTGATGGCGAAGGCACTAAGCCTTAGACCCAGTTCGACTGAGGTTGAACTTACATTGATGGCGAAGACACTTAGCCTTATTCTCAGTTCGACTTAGGTCGAACTTACTTTGATGGCGAAGGCACTTAGCTTTATTCTTAGTTCAAGCGAGGTCGAACTTATTTCGATGGCGAAGGCACTTAGCTTTATTCTTAGTTCAAGCGAGGTCGAACTTATTTCGATGGCGAAGGCACTTAGCTTTATTCTTAGTTCAAGCGAGGTCGAACTTATTTCGATGGCGAAGGCACTTAGCTTTATTCTTAGTTCAAGCGAGGTCGAACTTATTTCGATGGCGAAGGCACTTAGCTTTATTCTTAGTTCAAGCGAGGTCGAACTTATTTCGATGGCGAAGGCACTTAGCTTTATTCTTAGTTCAAGCGAGGTCGAACTTATTTCGATGGCGAAGGCACTTAGCTTTATTCTTAGTTCAAGCGAGGTCGAACTTATTTCGATGGCGAAGGCACTTAGCTTTATTCTTAGTTCAAGCGAGGTCGAACTTATTTCGATGGCGAAGGCACTTAGCTTTATTCTTAGTTCAAGCGAGGTCGAACTTATTTCGATGGCGAAGGCACTTAGCTTTATTCTTAGTTCAAGCGAGGTCGAACTTATTTCGATGGCGAAGGCACTTAGCTTTATTCTTAGTTCAAGCGAGGTCGAACTTATTTCGATGGCGAAGGCACTTAGCTTTATTCTTAGTTCAAGCGAGGTCGAACTTATTTCGATGGCGAAGGCACTTAGCTTTATTCTTAGTTCAAGCGAGGTCGAACTTATTTCGATGGCGAAGGCACTTAGCTTTATTCTTAGTTCAAGCGAGGTCGAACTTATTTCGATGGCGAAGGCACTTAGCTTTATTCTTAG
This sequence comes from Nicotiana glauca, assembly GCA_026770625.1. Lineage (NCBI taxonomy): Eukaryota > Viridiplantae > Streptophyta > Magnoliopsida > Solanales > Solanaceae > Nicotiana > Nicotiana glauca. The sequence continues at coordinate 8,232 of MDKF010521445.1, read as the reverse complement.
TTCAAGCGAGGTCGAACTTATTTCGATGGCGAAGGCACTTAGCTTTATTCTTAGTTCAAGCGAGGTCGAACTTATTTCGATGGCGAAGGCACTTAGCTTTATTCTTAGTTCAAGCGAGGTCGAACTTATTTCGATGGCGAAGGCACTTAGCTTTATTCTTAGTTCAAGCGAGGTCGAACTTATTTCGATGGCGAAGGCACTTAGCTTTATTCTTAGTTCAAGCGAGGTCGAACTTATTTCGATGGCGAAGGCACTTAGCTTTATTCTTAGTTCAAGCGAGGTCGAACTTATTTCGATGGCGAAGGCACTTAGCTTTATTCTTAGTTCAAGCGAGGTCGAACTTATTTCGATGGCGAAGGCACTTAGCTTTATTCTTAGTTCAAGCGAGGTCGAACTTATTTCGATGGCGAAGGCACTTAGCTTTATTCTTAGTTCAAGCGAGGTCGAACTTATTTCGATGGCGAAGGCACTTAGCTTTATTCTTAGTTCAAGCGAGGTCGAACTTATTTCGATGGCGAAGGCACTTAGCTTTATTCTTAGTTCAAGCGAGGTCGAACTTATTTCGATGGCGAAGGCACTTAGCTTTATTCTTAGTTCAAGCGAGGTCGAACTTATTTCGATGGCGAAGGCACTTAGCTTTATTCTTAGTTCAAGCGAGGTCGAACTTATTTCGATGGCGAAGGCACTTAGCTTTATTCTTAGTTCAAGCGAGGTCGAACTTATTTCGATGGCGAAGGCACTTAGCTTTATTCTTAGTTCAAGCGAGGTCGAACTTATTTCGATGGCGAAGGCACTTAGCCTTAGTCCTAGTTCGACTGAGGTCGAACTTACTTTGGTGGAGAAGGCACTTAGCCTTATTCTCAGTTCGAGCAAAGTTGAACTTACTTTATGGCGAAGGCACTTAGCCTTATTCTCAGTTAGAGCGACGTCGAACTTATTTTGATGGCGAAGGCACTTAGCCTTATTCTGAGTTCGATTAAGGTCGAACTTACTTTTATGGCGAAGGCACTTAGCCTTTTTATTAATTCGAGCGAGGTCGACTTATTTTGATGGCGAAGGCACTTAGCTTTATTATTAGTTCAAGCGAGGTCGAACTTATTTCGATGGCAAAAGCACTCAGCCTTATTCTTAGTTTGAGCGAGCTCGAACTTATTTTGATGGCGAAGACACTTAGCCTTATTCTCAGCTCGAGCGAGGTCGAACATATTTTGAAGGCGAAGGCACATATACTTATTCCCAGTTCGACTGAGGTCGAACTTATTTTGATGACGAAGGCACTTGGACTTATTCTTAGTTCGAGCAAGGTCAAACTTACTTTGATGGCGAAGGCACTTAGCCTTATGCTCAGTTCGAGCGAGGTCGAACTTACTTTGATGGTGAAGGCACTTAGCCTTATTCTCAGTTCGAGCGAGGTCGAACTTATTTTGATGGCGAAGGCACTTAGCCTAATTCTCAGTTCGAGCAAGGTCGAACTTATTTTGATGGTGAAGGCACTTAGCCTTAGTCCCAATTTGACTGATGTCAAACTTACTTTGATGGCGAAGGCGCTTCGCTTATTCTTAGTTCGAGTGAGGTCGAACTTACTTTGATGGTGAAGGCACTTAGCCTTAGTCATTGTTCCACTGAGGTCAAACTTACTATGATGTCGAAGGCACTAAGGCTAAGTCCCAGTTCGACTGAGGTTGAAATTACTTTGATGGCGAAGGCACTTAGACTGATTATCAGTTCGAGCGAGGTCGAACCTTTTTCGATGGCGAAGGCACTTAGCTTTATTCTTAGTTCAAGCGAGGTCGAACTTATTTCGATGGCGAAAGCACTTATCCTTATTCTTAGTTCGATCGAGGTCGAACATATTTTCATGGCGAAGGCACTTAGCCTTATTCTCAGTTCGAGATAGGTCGAGCTTATTTTGATGGCGAAGGCACTTAGCCTTATTCTTAGTTCGAGAAAGGTCGAACTTACTTTGATGGCGAAGGCACTTAGCCATAGTCCTAGTTCGACTGAGATCAAACTTACTTTGATGGCGAAGGCACTAAGCCTTAGACCCAGTTCGACTGAGGTTGAACTTACATCGATGGCGAAGACACTTAGCCTTATTCTCAGTTCGAGCGAGTTCGAACATATTTTCATGGCGAAGGCACTTTGCCTTATTCTCAGTTCGAGATAGGTCGAACTTATTTTGATGGCAAAGGCACTTAGCCTTATTCCTAGTTCGACTGAGGTCAAACTTACTTTGATGGCGAAGGCACTAAGCCTTTGACCCAGTTCGACTGAGGTTGAACTTACTTTGATGGCGAAGACACTTAGCCTTATTCTCAGTTCGAGCGAGGTCAAACATATTTTAAAGGCGAAGGCACTTAGCCTTAGTCCCAGTTCGACTGAGGTCGAACTTACTTTGACGACGAAGGCACTTAGCCTTATTCTTAGTATGAGCGTGGTCGAACTTACTTTGATGGCGAAGGCACTTAGACTTATTCTCAGTTCAAGCGAGGTCGAACTTATTTCGATGGTGAAGGCACTCAGCCTTATTCTTAGTTCGAGCGAGTTTGAACTTATTTCGATGGCGAAGGCACTTAGCCTTATTCTCAGTTCGAGCGAGGTCAAACATATTTTAAAGGCGAAGGCACTTAGCCTTATTCTCAGTTCGAGCGAGGTCAAACATATTTTAAAGGCGAAGGCACTTAGCCTTATTCTCAGTTCGAGCGAGGTCAAACATATTTTAAAGGCGAAGGCACTTAGCCTTATTCTCAGTTCGAGCGAGGTCAAACATATTTTAAAGGCGAAGGCACTTAGCCTTATTCTCAGTTCGAGCGAGGTCAAACATATTTTAAAGGCGAAGGCACTTAGCCTTATTCTCAGTTCGAGCGAGGTCAAACATATTTTAAAGGCGAAGGCACTTAGCCTTATTCTCAGTTCGAGCGAGGTCAAACATATTTTAAAGGCGAAGGCACTTAGCCTTATTCTCAGTTCGAGCGAGGTCAAACATATTTTAAAGGCGAAGGCACTTAGCCTTATTCTCAGTTCGAGCGAGGTCAAACATATTTTAAAGGCGAAGGCACTTAGCCTTATTCTCAGTTCGAGCGAGGTCAAACATATTTTAAAGGCGAAGGCACTTAGCCTTATTCTCAGTTCGAGCGAGGTCAAACATATTTTAAAGGCGAAGGCACTTAGCCTTATTCTCAGTTCGAGCGAGGTCAAACATATTTTAAAGGCGAAGGCACTTAGCCTTATTCTCAGTTCGAGCGAGGTCAAACATATTTTAAAGGCGAAGGCACTTAGCCTTATTCTCAGTTCGAGCGAGGTCAAACATATTTTAAAGGCGAAGGCACTTAGCCTTATTCTCAGTTCGAGCGAGGTCAAACATATTTTAAAGGCGAAGGCACTTAGCCTTATTCTCAGTTCGAGCGAGGTCAAACATATTTTAAAGGCGAAGGCACTTAGCCTTATTCTCAGTTCGAGCGAGGTCAAACATATTTTAAAGGCGAAGGCACTTAGCCTTATTCTCAGTTCGAGCGAGGTCAAACATATTTTAAAGGCGAAGGCACTTAGCCTTATTCTCAGTTCGAGCGAGGTCAAACATATTTTAAAGGCGAAGGCACTTAGCCTTATTCTTAGTTCGAGCGAGTTTGAACTTATTTCGATGGCGAAGGCACTTAGACTTATTCTCAGTTCAAGCGAGGTCGAACTTATTTCGATGGTGAAGGCACTCAGCCTTATTCTTAGTTCGAGCGAGTTCGAACTTATTTTGATAGTGAAGGCACTTGGCCTTTTTCTCAGTTCAAGCGAGGTCGAACTTAATTTGATGGCGAAGCCACTTAGCTTTATTCTTAGTTCGAGCGAGTTCGAACTTACTTTGATGGAGAAGGCACTTAGCCTTAGTCCTAGTTCGACTGAGGTCGAACTTACTTTGGTGGAGAAGGCACTTAGCCTAATTCTTAGTTCGAGCGAGGTTGAACTTACTTTATGGCGAAGGCACTTAGCCTTATACTCAGTTAGAGCGAGGTCGAACTTATTTTGATGGCGAAGGCACTTAGCCTTATTCTGAGTTCGATTAAGGTCGAACTTACTTTTATGGCGAAGGCACTTAGCCTTTTTATAAATTCGAGCGAGGTCGAACTTATTTCGATGGCGAAGGCACTTAGCATTATTCTTAGTTCAAGCGAGGTCGAACTTATTTCGATGGCAAAAGCACTCAGCCTTATTCTTTGTTCGAGCGAGCTCGAACTTATTTTGATGGCGAAGACACTTAGCCTTATTCTCAGTTCGAGGGAGGTCAAACATATTTTGAAGGCGAAGGTACTTATACTTAGTCCCAGTTCTACTGAGGCCGAACTTACTTTGACGGCGAAGGCACTTAGCCTTATTCTTAGTTCAAGCGAGGTCGAACTTAATTTGATGGCGAATGCACTTAGACTTAGTCAGATTTCGACTGAGGTCGAACTTACTTTGGTGGCGAAGGCACTTAGCCTTATGCTCAGTTCGAGCGAGGTCGAACTTACTTTGATGGCGAAGGCACTTAGCCTTATTCTCAGTTCGAGCGAGGTCGAACTTATTTTGATGGCGAAGGCACTTAGCCTTATTCTTAGTTCGAGCAAGGTCGAACTTATTTTGATGGTGAAGGCACTTAGCCTTAGTCCCAATTCGACTGATGTCGAACTTACTTTGATGGTGAAGGCACTTAGCCTTAGTCCTTGTTCCACTGAGGTCAAACTTACTTTGATGTCGAAGGCACTAAGGCTAAGTCCCAGTTCGACTGAGGTTGAAATTACTTTGATGGCGAAGGCACTTAGACTGATTGTCAATTCGAGCGAGGTCGAACTTATTTCGATGGCAAATGCACTTACCTTTATTCTTAGTTCAAGCGAGGTCGAACATATTTCGATGGCGAAAGCACTTATCCTTATTCTTAGTTCGAGCGAGGTCGAACATATTTTCATGGCGAAGGAACTTAGCCGTATTCTCAGTTCGACATAGGTCGAACTTATTTTGATGGCGAAGGCACTTAGCCTTATTTTTAGTTCGAGAAAGGTCGAACTTACTTTGATGGCGAAGGCACTTAGCCTTAGTCCTAGCTCGACTGAGGTCAAACTTACTTTGATGGCAAAGGCACTAAGCCTTAGACCCAGTTCGACTGAGGTTGAACTTACATTGATGGCGAATACACTTAGCCTTATTCTCAGTTCGAGCGAGGTCGAACATATTTTCATGGCGAAGGCACTTTGCCTTATTCTCAGTTCGAGATAGGTCGAACTTATTTTGATGGCGAAGGCACTTAGCCTTATTCTTAGTTCGAGCAAGGTCGAACTTATTTTGATGGCGAAGGCACTTAGCCTTAGTCCTAGTTCGACTGAGGTCAAACTTACTTTGATGGCGAAGGCACTAAGCCTTTGACCCAGTTCGACTGAGGTTGAACTTACTTTGATGGCGAAGACACTTAGCCTTATTCTCAGTTCGAGCGAGGTCGAACATATTTTGAAGGTGAAGGCACTTAGCCTTAGTCCCAGTTCGACTGAGGTCGAACTTACTTTGACGGCGAAGGCACTTAGCCTTATTCTTAGTATGAGCGTGGTCGAACTTACTTTGATGGCGAAGGTACTTAGACTTATTATGATTTCGACTGAGGTCGAACTTACTTTGGTGGCGAAGGCACTTAGCCTTTTTCTCAGTTAGAGCGAGGTCGAACATATTTTGATGGCGAAGGCACTTAGCCTTATTCTCAGTTCGAGCGAGGTCGAACTAATTTTGATGGCGAAGGCACTTAGCCTTATTCTCAGTCCGAGCGAGGTCGAACTTCTTTTGATGGTAAAGGCACTTAGCCTTAGTCCTAGTTCGACTGAGGTTAAACTTACTTTGATTGCGAAGGCACTAAGCCTTAGACCCAGTTCAACTGAGGTTGAACTTACTTTGATGGCGAAGGAACTTAGCCTTATTCTCAGTTCGAGCGAGGTCGAACTTATTTTGATGGCGAAGGCACTTAGCCTTATTCTAAGTTCGACTTAGGTCGAACTTACTTTGATGGCGAAGGCACTTAGCCTTATTCTTAGTTCGAGCGAGGTCGAACTTAATTTGATGGCGAAGGCACTTAGACTTATTCTCAGTTCAAGCGAGGTCGAACTTATTTTGATGGTGAAGGCACTCAGCCTTATTCTTAGTTCGAGCGAGTTCGAACTTATTTTGATGGTGAAGGCACTTGGCCTTTTTCTCAGTTCAAGCGAGGTCGAACTTAATTTGATGGCGAAACCACTTAGCCTTATTCTTAGTTCGAGTGAGTTCGAACTAACTTTGATGGAGAAGGCACTTATACTTAGTATGAGCGTGGTTGAACTTACTTTGATGGCGAAGGCACTTAGACTTAGTATGATTTCGACTGAGGTCAAACTTACTTTGGTGGCGAAGGCACCTAGCCTTATTCTCAGTTAGAGCGAGGTCGAACATATTTTGATGGCGAAGGCACTTAGCCTTATTCGCAGTTCGAGCGAGGTCGAACTTATTTTGATGGCGAAGGCACTTAGCCATATTCTCAGTTCGAGCGAGGTCGAACTTACTTTGATGGCGAAGGCACTTAGCCTTATTCTCAATTAGAGCAAGGTCGAACATATTTTGATGGCGAAGGCACTTAGCCTTATTCTTAGTTCGAGCGAGGTCGATCTTATTTCGATGGCGAAGGCACTTAGACTTATTCTCAGTTCAAGCGAGGTCGAACTTATTTCGATGGTGAAGGCACTCAGCCTTATTCTTAGTTCGAGCGAGGTTGAACTTACTTGATGGCGAAGGCACTTAGCCTTATTCTTAGTTCGAGCGAGGTTGAACTTACTTGATGGCGAAGGCACTTAGCCTTATTCTTAGTTCGAGCGAGGTTGAACTTACTTGATGGCGAAGGCACTTAGCCTTATTCTTAGTTCGAGCGAGGTTGAACTTACTTGATGGCGAAGGCACTTAGCCTTATTCTTAGTTCGAGCGAGGTTGAACTTACTTTATGGCGAAGGCACTTAGCCTTATTCTCAGTTAGAGCGAGGTCGAACTTATTTTGATGGTGAAGGCACTTAGCCTTATTCTGAGTTCGATTTAGGTCAAACTTACTTTTATGGCGAAGGCACTTAGCCTTTTTATTAATTCGAGCGAGGTCGAACTTATTTCGATGGCGAAGGCACTTATCATCATTCTTAGTTCAAGCGAGGTCGAACTTATTTCGATGGCAAAAGCACTCAGCCTTATTCTTAGTTCAAGCGAGCTCGGACTTATTTTGATGGCGAAGACACTTAGCCTTATTCTCAGTTCGAGCGAGGTCGAACATATTTTGAAGGCGAAGGCACTTATACTTAGTCCCAGTTCGACTGAGGTCGAACTTACTTTGATGGCGAAGGCACTCAGACTTAGTCAGATTTCGACTGAGGTCGAACTTACTTTGGTGGCGAAGTCACTTAGCCTTATGCTCAGTTCGAGCGAGGTCGAACTTACTTTGATGGCGAAAGCACTTAGCCTTATTCTCAGTTAGAGCGAGGTCGAACATATTTTGATGGCGAAGGCACTTAGCCGTATTCTCAGTTCGAGCGAGGTCAAACTTATTTTGATGGAAAAGGCACTTAGCCTTATTCTCAGTTCGAGCAAGGTCGAACTTACTTTGATGGTGAAGGCACTTAGCCTTAGTCCCAATTCGACTAATGTCGAACTTACTTTTATGGCGAAGGCGCTTCGCCTTATTCTTAGTTCGAGTGAGGTCGAACTTACTTTGATGGTGAAGGCACTTAGCCTTAGTCCTTGTTCCACTGAGGTCAAACTTACTTTGATGTCGAAGGCACTAAGGCTAAGTCCCAGTTCGACTAAGGTTGAAATTACTTTGATGGCGAAGCCACTTAGACTTATTCTTAGTTCAATTTAGGTCGAACTTTATTCGATGGCGAAGGCACTTAGCTTTATTCTTCGTTCAAGCGAGGTCGAACTTATTTCGATGGCGAAAGCACTCATCCTTATTCTTAGTTCGAGCCAGGTCGAACATATTTTCATGGCGAAGGCACTTAGCCTTATTCTCAATTCGAGATAGGTCGAGCTTATTTTGATGGCGAAGGCACTTAGCCTTATTCTTAGTTCGAGAAAGGTCGAACTTACTTTGATGGCGAAGGCACTTAGCCATAGTCCTAGTTCGACTGAGGTCAAACTTACTTTGATGGCGAAGGCACTAAGCCTTAGACCCAGTTCGACTGAGGTTGAACTTACATTGATGGCGAAGACACT
>MU698781.1:4947-39207 GCA_026770625.1 Nicotiana glauca | reverse complement strand
ATATGTTACGTTGGTACTCGGTTGAGTTAGGCACCGGGTGCGCGTTGCGGCCCTTTGGTTTGGGTCGTGACAGTCGCGTTCGCGAAGGGTAATCTGGGCAGGGCATCGCGTTCGCGAGAGGGTCAATCGCGAACGCGTAGAGGAAAAATGCTGGGGGTCCGAGATTGGACTACGCGAACGCGTATTAAGGGACACGAACGCCATAGAGGACACAATAAATCATTGCGATCGCGATGGCCAAAACGTGAACGCGAAGAAGGGATATACTGGGGATTGAATTTGGCTTACGCGTTCGCGAGGGTCAAGATGCGAACGCGAAGGGGAAAGTCACAGAACTACGCGAACGTGAACCTAGTGATGCGAACGCGATGAAGAAAACCCCTATGCAAAAATTGCAGAAAATCTACTAACTTCTTAAGTCCAAAACCACTCCGAACACCTCCGAAAATACACCCAAGCCCTCAAGGCTCCTAACCAATCATACACACTAACTCAACAACATCCGATGAACTTAACCGAGCGATCAAATCGCCAAAATAACATCAAAATCAATGAATCAAACCTCAAGATCATCACTTTTTCATCAAACTTCAGAAACTTCAAATTTTAGATAATTAGGTCCGAAACACGTCAAACAACGTCCGATTTTGACCAAACTTCACAGAAAGCGCTTAACATATGTTTAAGACCTGTACCGGGCGTCGGAACCAAAATACGAGCCCGATACCATAGTATTTTAATCAATTTTCATTTCCATTTTCTTTAACAATTTCAGAAAAATAATTTAACAGAAAAATTCTTTTACTCGGGTTCTAGACCTCGGATTTCGACTCCGGGCACATGCCTGAGTCCCATATTTTTCTACGGACCTTCCAATCTCGGATCTCGGTCTGTTTACCAAAGTCAATTGTAATCATATTAATATCAAAATTCTTTTAATTTTTCACAGAATTCACATATTTTAACATAAAAGTTTTCTCGCTACGCGCCCGGACTGCGCACGCAAATCGAGGTAAGTAAAAATAAAGTTTTCAAGGCCTCGGAAGCACGGAACAAGTGAGGAAACAGGTGATGCCCCTCTGCGTCGTCACACATATTTAACTTACGAAGGTCCTTACCAAAATATCGTTCGCCTTTTTTACCCCTTTAAAATATATTTTACATCGTACAAAATTGTCATATAAGTTTTTCCTTAATATTTAGATGTTTTAAATTAACAAAAATTTTACTTATTAAGAGCCCGTTTCGACATAAGAAATTATTCATTTTTTTTTGTCAAAATTAGCATTTGGTCAGAAAAATTTTAATTCTCACTTGAAAATGTATTTTGGAATTTTTGAAAATTTTAAAAACTTCAAAAAACTATTTTCCAAAATTTTCACTCAAATCAGTCACGATTCGAAATCCCCACCATCGAGACCATGATGGTGCCTAACATCACACTTGCTAGGCAAGCCAATGTTAGAGTTCTAATTAGCCAATCCTTTACGTTTCAGTGATTAACAGTATAACCTGTGAAAATAAATGCGGAAGTAAATAAATAGCCTCTTTGTTTATATACTGTTGTCAATACATTGCTGTTACTACACAGAATCCGGTGTCACAATCCATGAATGCACTAAGATTTACTACAAATATTTGTACGAAAGAAGATACAACTATTTATGAAGGGAAGTAAAAATAGTAAATGTAGGAGCATAGAAGGGGACGCCAGGGCCTGCGGACGCCAGCATGACTACCTTGGGTCTGCTAGCCGAAAATATATGCATCTGGCCTCTCGATCAGCCACTACCTGCTCCAAAATCTGCACAGAAAGTGCAGAGTGTAGTATTAGTACAACCGACCCCATGTACTGATAAGTGCTGAGCCTAATCTCGACGAAGTAGTGATGAAGCTATGATGGGGCAATTACAATATAACTTGCATATAATGTAAAATAAAAGCGGAAAGAAGGACATGACAAAATAAAGCAGTAACTTGAAAGGAATAAATATAGAACTCAAGTGTCTTATCAGTATCTAGCTATAACCAATCCTTAAGTGAAATGCAAAACTACAGAATAACTTACACAGTAAAAGAAAGGTACATAAACACATAACTTAATGCGGTGCGCATCTCAATCAATATCAATATGAAAATTCATATTTATTACTCCATACCCTTACTCCTCCTGTTGAGGCGTGCAATCTGATCCCATCGTATAATAGCAATTTACCTGTATTCATCCTCAATATATCACTCGTATTCCTCCTTAATATATCACCCTTACTCCTCCTATTTCGGCATGCAACCCGACCTCATCATATATTAGCATTTCACCCTTATTCTTCCCCAATATATCACCTTTATTCCTCTTGTTGCGGCGCGCAAATCGATTCCACCATGTCAACATCAATTACTCAATAAGTACAGAAATTTCACAATTTTAACTCAAAATTCTTCACAATATTTAAACCTCAAACCAAAGCAAACAGAAAGCTTGTACTTTATGAAACTTCACACAAATAATACTACTCAATGAAACCAATCCAAAATATACCATAAAACACTGATAAACCAGCTCAAGCCAATACTATGAGACAATGAAACTACGGGGTGACTAATACCTTCAATAATGAAAAAAACAATGTCTGACAAGTAGAAATTAAGCATGAAAATACCAGTAAAGCCTATAACAATTAAGGCCGGGACGGCAATATAATAAAAACGGGAAGAAAACATGCAAAACAGATAAAGTGGCGGTGCATAGGTACTCGTCACCTCACCTATACGCTATTCACATAACAATTAAGTCAAGGATCCCTAATCCCTCCAGTCAAAGTTATACACAACACTTACCTCGGTCCATAGGCCACTCACTACTCAATTATCGCTTTTCCTCTAGATTCCACCTCCAAACTACTCATATCTAGCCATAATTAACTTAACAACATCAAATTTTGCTAAAGAAATCAATTTCAATACATAAATTTAGGTTTCCCAAACTTTTCCCCAAAAAGTCAAAAACCGACCCCGGGCCCACTTGGTCAAAACTCGAGGTTCGGACCAAAATCCGTTCATCTATTCACCCCCGAGCCCGAATATATAATTAGTTTTAAAATTCAACTTCAAATCGAGGTCTAAATTCCAATTATACAAAGATTCCTAATTCTACCCAACCCCTAATTTTCACCATGAAACCCCTAGATTTTAGGTTAAAAATTCATGAAATGCAATGGGTAATTGAAAGAAAGTAGTTTAGAATCATTTACCAACAATTTGGGAAAGAAATTGTCTCTTGAAAATCGCCTCTAAGTCTTCTAGTTTGAAAATTTTGAAATAATGGCCAATTCCCGTTTTTGCTTCTGTTTTAAGTGCTGGGCGACAGTGTTCATCGCGATCGCGATCGCGTGAATAGTTTTATGTTCGTGAAGAGCAGCCTCATAAGGACTTACACGATTGCAGGAAAGATTACGCGTTCGCAAAGGTTTAGCCCGCCCTGCCTTCACGTTTGCAATATAGGGCTCGCATTTGCATAGGGTTTTTCCTAGGTCCTCTGACCAGCCTTCCTAAAGCTATACGTTCGTGGTCGACTGCTCGCGTTCGCGTAGAGCAACTCCCCCCAATGCTCTGTGTTTGCGACCCTGGTCTTGCGTTCACGTAGAGTGAAGTCCTCCCCTAGCACAGTTTCCCCTTCGCGACCGCAAAGCACAAAGCATCAGAATACCAGCTACAACAAAATACACCATATTTCTAAGCCTAAAATATCACGTAGCCTATCCGAACTCACCCGCGCCCTTGGGGCTCCAAACCAAACATGCACACAAGTCTTAAAACATCATACGAACTTGCTTGTACGAACAAATCACCAAAATAACACCTAGAACTACGAATTTAGCGCCAAATCACATGAATTTCTTAAGAGCACTTTGAATTACTATTTTCACAACCGAACGTCTGAATCACGTCAAATCAGTGCGTTTCTCAAAAAATTTCACAAATAAGGTATAAATATTTTTTTGGATCTGTACTGGGCTTCAAAACCAAAATACGGTCCTGATACCAACAAGATCAAACATTAACCAAATTCTTAAAACTATTTAATTTTCAGCCTTTCAATTTTCATCAAAAAATCATTTCTCGAGCAAGGGACCTCGTAATTCGATTCATGGAATATGCCCAGGTCTTATATTTCGATACGGACCCAGCGGGACTGTCAAAATGCAAGTCCGAATAAGTTTACTCAAAATGTTGACCGAAATTAACTATATCAACTTTTAAAGGCAAAATTATTATTTTTATTAACTTTCAACATAAAAGCTTTTCGGGAAGACGCTCGGACTGCACACACAAATCGAGGAGGAATAAAATGAGGTTTTGAAGGCCTCAGAACATGGAATCAAGTTCTAAAATATAATATGACCTTTTGGGTCATCACGCGAAACTCAAAAATAGCCCAAATTTATATTTATGTCCAAACACAACTCTAATTTTCAAATACCATTTTTACTTAAATTTTTTTCACTTTTTTTCTTGTTGAAATTTTACAATTCTTATGTCCAAATGACCACTAAATGTTTATTTATTTGAAGTATGAAAAAACTCCTAAAATTTAGCATTTATTATGCAACAAAGAATTTTATTATTTTTTCTCTCCTAAGAGTGTTACTATCTCAAGATGACATTATGAATTCGATTTTGCTTTGTAATGACCCGATCGGTTGTTTTGAGCCCTAGAATTATTTAACAGTCTGAGGCCATCAGCAGCTTCATTTCGAGTGTTATGACTTGTACGCGTGGTCGGAATTGAACTTTGGAAAGTTCAAAGTTGATTTGGAAAGAAACATTCTAATTTCGGAAGCTTAAAGTTGAAAGAATTAACTAAGATTGGATTTTTGAGTAAACGACCTCAGAATCAGGATTTGAAGGTTCCAACAGGTTTGTATGATGATTTCAAATTTGAGTGTATGTCTGGTCTAAGTTTTGGATAACTCGGAAGCATTTTGGCGCCTATTGTGGAAGTTAGCATTTTGGGAGAAATTTCATAAGTTTGGCTTGAAGTGCATTTCAGTGTTATCAATGTTCGGTTGGGATTCCGAGTCTGTGAATAGCTCTGTATGGTAATTCTGGAGTTGGGAGCACGATCGGAAGTGAATTCGAAGGTCCTTGGGTCATTTTGGAGCCATTTTGCTAAAGATAGAAATTTGAAGATTTTGAGAAGTTTGACCGGAAGTGGACTTTTTGATATCAGGGTTAGAATCTAATTCTAGAAGCCGGAGTAGGTTAATGGTGTCAAATATGACTTGTGTGCAAATTTTGGGGGTCAATCGGACGTGATTTGGCGGGTTTCAGCATCAAAGGTAAAAGTTTGACATTCTAAGTTCTTCAAGTTGAAATGGAGTGCGATTCATGATTTCGATATTGTTTGATAAGATTTGAGGCCTCGAGTAAGTCCGTAACATGTTTTGGGATTGGTTGGTAGGTTTGGTTGAGGTCCTGGGGGCCTCGGGTGGATTCCGGGTGGTTAGCAGATTAAAAAGGGATTTTTGGAAAGTGCTGAAGCATCTGCTTCTGTCATAACCGCACCTGCGGTTGGTTGACCGCAGGTGTGAGATCGTAGAAGCGGTCGTATCCTCGTAGAAGCGTCCTAAGGCCAGGTAGCCAAGACTGCAGATGCGGCCCTAAATCCGCAAAAGCGGTGAGCCCGTTTGCAGAAGCTCCCCACACGCAGAAGCGGTCTTCCTTCCGTAGAAGCGTGGTCGCAGGTGCGGCCCAGGATCCGCATAAGCGGAAATCGCAGAAGGCAGTGGCCTTCATTTATTCTGGCTCTAGGTTATTTTTGCTCATTGTTCACTCTTTCCTTGGGCGATTTTGAGAGCTTTAGAGAGAAGACTTCCACCTAGCATCCTGAGGTAAGTTATCCTACCTATTCTTAGTTTAATACCTGAGTTTTGGGTAGATTAACACATGTAAAATTAGTGAAATTCATGGGAATAGAGTAAAACCTAGGGTTTTGTTAAAATCAAGATTTAACCACGGAATTGGTTATAGAATGGAACAGAAATCATATATTGTTATCCTTAGGTTATAAAGAACAACTTCCTTTGAAAATTTTTGGAATCCGGGCACGTGGGCCCGGGCTCAGATTATAGGAACCTTGAATTTAAGGTTGCGGAATTGGTTTAATAGTTGGAATATGAACTTTTAAGCATGTATTGACTAGTTCTTACCTTATTTGAATAATTATGGTTCGTTCGGCTCCAAATTGGAGGTTTGAGCGCATTCTTGAATTGGAATATAAGCTTCGGAGCGAGGTGAGTCTCCTTTCTAACATTGTAAGAGGGAATTGTCCCCATATGTGAAATAATTGATTATGTGCTCATATTTGTGGGGGCTACATACGCACGAGGTGATGAGAGTCCGTGCGTAGCTACTATTATGCTATTGTCCGGGTAGTTTGGACCCAAAAGCATGCTATACTTGGATTAATCATAAACTTATTGACAACTTGAAATGCTTAAATCACATTGAATTAGAAAATCAATTTCTAAAAGGATTAAATTTCATTTTTCTTAAATTATTAAAAGAGGATTGACTTTCCTTGGATAATTAATCCGTGAGGACTTCTTGATTGACTGTCTATATGTTTATTTATGTGATGTTCTAAACGTCAATACCACACAAGAGGGGGGGGGGTGATTTGTATGGTACTCAATTTTTTGCTTAAACTGCTTCTGGAAGGACCTGGTTCTTCTAGGTGTACTTATTACTACTGTTTGCAGAATTAAAAATACATAAAATAAAGAACACATAGATTTTTACGTGAAAAACACCTGGCTCAAAAGGTGAAAAAACCACGACCCACTATTCAGTAGGATTTTCCCAAACTTCCACTAAAATTACTGAGCCAAAATTGCATTTACAAAACTCTTTGTACTAAGGATTAACTCTAATCCCGTTGTGGCAACCAACCTCTAACTTCTGCGACAACTTTAAGTTAACTCTAACTTGAATACTCAAAGTACCTAATACAATTACTTCTATGAAAGCTGGGAAGGTACAACTTTAAAACACATACTACAATTGAACTAGAAATAAAGAAAGACACATAAAACTCTTTATGGAGCTGGTTCTTCAATCTGGTTCATGTAGCTCCAGGTTTGCACACTTGAATCACACACGAATTGCTTGTAAAAAGCCTTGCTATTTTGCTGCCAATTCACGTTTAACTTTTGCATTTTTGTGAAACACTTTAATGTGAGAAAATCCTACAATTTATAGAGTTAGTAAATGAAGAAATAACTAGAGTTCTGATGCAACTCTTCCTTGGTGGAAGAGTTCTAGTTGATTTGAACTTCTAACTCCTTCCCTATCTTGAATTGTGTTATCTTTGACTAAGGACTCCTTCTCCTTATCAATTATGCAACCTTTTCAATCAGGATATATTAAATACACCAAGTTAAGTTTTTCTCCTTCACGTAAAACCCACATTCTCGAATCTGCCCGTTTTTGTGCACCTGAGTGATGGACCTGGTTCATCATGAGTTGTTTTGTCAGTCTTCAAAACTAACATTTACTTGGGCCAACATTATGGAACGGACCGAATGCATCGGTAGATTAAATAGATACATCTATAGGCGCGTCGTCGACCCTCGGCAAGTGCACAATTTACATTTTTGTTGGAGCGGGCCATCGACCTCGGCATGATATGCGCATGCTTAAATTGCTTGCTAGAAATATTAAATGTTGATATTGCCTTTTCATGGCCTGATATAAATTGATAAAGATATTGAAAAGTAAATCTTGAAAATCCTTATTAATTGATAAATGTGTTCACCTATATTCCAGCTTGGGACTTAGAACTGCTATATAAATCGATGATTTCCGCACATGTTATTATATTATCATTCAACCACTAGCAATTGTTAAAGTCGACCTCTCGTCTCTACTTCTTAGAGATTAGACGGGATACTTTCTAAGTACACATTATTTTCGTACTCATACTACACTTCTGTGCATTTTTATTGCACAGGTATATGTAACTCTAGCAGCCTATTGGACGTAGTAGCACGGATGATTCTGGGATTAGGTGAGTTGCATTATTCGAGGTGTCTCGTAGCTAGTATTGTCCCTTCCAGTATGTTGTATTTACTTCCTATCCACTATATTCCGGATAGGTGATGTAATTTATTTCCTTATCAGTAGATGCTCTGGGATGGTTTTGAAATATTATGTACTAACTGCTTATTATTAAATTTGAGTTGAAGCAATGATATTTTTTTTTTATTTATGAAAAATTGAAGGAAAATCTTAGTTTTCAAGATTGTTAAAAATGAGAACTTCTTCAAGTAATTTGGGTTGGCTTGCCTGGCAGCAGTGTCCGGCGCCATCGCGACCCTTAGTGGATTTTGGGTCGTGACAACATGGTATCATAGCACTAGGTTCCTAGGGTCTCACGAGTCATGAGAAAGTTTGATAGAGTCTCGTAGATCAGTACGGAGGTGTTTGTACTTATCCTCGGGAGGCTGCAGGACTGTTAGGCGTACTTCCCTTCTTGATTCCTCATCGTGCGATTTGATTCCTTTGAGGCTTATGCCTTTGATTCTTTCCTACTCAATCTTATGCGACACAAAGAGCTTGCTATTCATCGAGGATTGAAGAATTGTAATGATATTAAGAATATAGTGCGTGATGTTTCTCCCTGTATAGTCATCTGAGCTATTATCGTCACCTTGTGGAAGGATATTTTATTATTTCAGCCCAGTAACGGTACTTCTGAGGGCTCTGAGGCTAGGCACAAGTTGCCATGATGCTTATGAACGATTGTTCCGCAGTAGTGATATGATGGTAGAATGTTGCCCACGTGTCGGGGCAGTGAATGACTTGAAGGGAGGTTTACTCAGTACATAATCAAGAGATTCAGTATTTTATTCCCTGCAGGGGAAAGGCAATCAGACTAATGATGGACAGATGTGGGCTAGTAGAAGTAATGAGACTTGGTAATTGCAAGCGTGGTGGAGCTTTCTTCTATGATGGGGTGTCGTTATCCTAATTGAATGTACTAAGTTTGTTGGTGTTATGATCTTCTACAATTCGCCTTTGAGGCAAGATATTGTGAAATAGTATTAGAGATACAACTGTCAGATATCGCAGGGTGCGGTGGTTTAGGATTGAATTAGTATTTCTATTATTGATGGTTCGAGAAAGATGACATTCGGAAAGGTTTAAAGTTAGCAGCGATTTTGGGTTCAAGTGCCATAAAGATAGATTTTATTTAAGGCAGCAACCGATCAGCAAAGGATGAGAAAAGACATGTGGGAGGTGTCAGGCTGTGGCTAAAATTTCTAGAAGGCTGAGTATAAGAGGCCACGGGTCGAGTAGTAGATTAAGGGGATGAGTTTCGCCAAAGTGGGAGGGTGGCAGAGTTGCATATGGGCTTGCAGTGGGATGACCACGTACCTTAAAGGGGAGTTTGGAGTGATTTGATAATGTTAGTGATTGGTGATTGAGGTTTACGGATCTAATTTGAAGTATGGGCTATTATGCGGCAGGAGATTTGATATAACGGGAAGGAGCTGCCGGAAAAGAAGAAGGATACAACATAACTTTGAATTAGGAGGATGTTTCCGCACACTTAAGTGATGTCCACGAGGGATAAATAGACTTGTGTAACTAGAGAGTGAGCTCGGACTCAGGATGGGTTATCGATGTCGTAGTGATTGTACCCCGTGTTGCAGCATTGGAAAATGTCAGGGAGTGATTTCCACAAGTGGGTTATTCCCAGTGATCAGGTTAGCGTACGCGTGGTTGGCGAAGCTTCTGTGAAGAATTCTATTGGTTATACAGCGAAGGAATTATTCGTGAGAATGTTGTTAATGATTTCTATAGTAAGATATCGAGAATTTTGGCGGTTGATTGTGCAAGGCTATGTCAATAGGAGATTAAGAATCCTGGTAAATTCCAGAGTTGTGTAATAGTGGCTTTGAGCTAAGTGTGAGAGTCCCACCCCCTATGATGGGGTTGCATGGTTAACTACTTGCGAGGTTCTAGTTATTAGCATATTGATGGGTTATTTCAGCTATGGGAAAAGACCATAAGTGGTAATTTGAGTAAAGGAATTATTAAAGGTGGGCTGTTTTTGGCCTTATTGGCCCATGTTCAGACTAGGGGAAGGATTCAAGATTGTGTTTGTAAAGATGCGGGTTCCAAGGGAAGGGATTCTGCTAGGTGCATCACTAATGGGGTATTCATGTGCTAGAAGATTTATGGAATTAATTATATTCGGGTCCAAGTCAGAGAGGGTGGCTCTGAACAACGGTCCTAGTGGATTCAAGGGTTAAAGTATGGTGCCTAATGATTTCGAGCCTATAGGTACGGCTAGGATTCAGGCTTGGTAGCAGCTTATGAGAAGAGGCTAGAATGTTCTATGATGTCTTGACCTGCAGTGTAGTATTTGGGAAATACGAAATGCTTCATGGGATTTGAGACAATATGGCCCCGTGATTTAAGGTCACTCGGAATGAGTGCGAATGAAGCGCTATGTGTTGAATGGAGTTGCTATTGCTTTTAAGGCGATCAGGGTAAATCGAAAGAAGATAGATTGGTTAGCCATAATTGAGTTGGCATATTGGTGATGGAGATCAGTTCCCTCAACGTGATCAAGTTGTGAGTGTGATTTGTGGCGGCACGTGCGAAGCCTGTCGATCGCCGTAATTGATGTTATTCAGGAGTATTCTATTGTTATGCCCCTTTATGTATGGGCGGATCCCGAAAGGGTTGTGGTGGATTAGACCACTACTTAAGGATTTATATGATCTAAGGTTATGAGTATTCACCTGTGTGTTGCTATGGTTCTCCTGAAGTGAGTTTAGTGAAAAGCTTTGATGTGATGAAGTATTAATCTACTAGCAATTATGGAATTATGATGAAGAGTCGTGTCCTATCGTATATTGGCATATTGGGTGCAGTAAGTGATATGGAATTTGAAGTAAGGGTCAAGGTTGCAGTTCGAAGCTGACAAAGATCTCACGAGCTCGGATGAGCAGGAAAGGAGTTTCGATGTTCAAAATAAGTCGGTATTGTCGTCGGTGTCACCTGAGATCGGTGTTTTGTGAAAAAGGCTTTACATCCTGGTTAATGATTCTTGATCGCTTTTCAGCGTTAGTGCGGCCGGTGGTTTGGAGGTAAGACCCAGTTATTTGTTATGGTAGGTTGTAGGAGTGTGTCCCACAGGAAGATTGTATAAATGTGGCATGTAGTCACTTGATTGATTAAAGATTTAAATCAAGTATGAAGATTTGTGATGATATCGATAAATTGCCTGGAGGGCACTCAGTTACTGAGTTGTGGATTGTGAATGAGTTCTCCGGTTATGACGGTTGTTCTTGTGTATTATGAGAAGAGGGAAATTAGTATGGACCTTTGAAGGGTTATTGGCCTAGTTTGATACGATCAGGATCGACTTGAGGTTAGTGGATGGATTTAAATGTGGATATGGGCTCTATGTCAGGCCAGTTGTGTTCATTTCAGCAAAGCGCTCCATATGGAAGACTAGTTAGGGTGTTATATGGTCATTAGCTATTTTATGTAATGATGTATTGTGCTGTGCTATTTGTGAGACGGCTTGGTGAATTACTTTTGTGATGAGGATCTGCATAGAAATGATGTTATATGAGCAAAATGGCTCTTGAGATTCAGATTGTATATCGCACCTCAATTGTGCTTGAACTTTGTAGCTTATAGCGCTATATGTCCCCTCAGGGATGGTATTATGCACTTAGTGTGCTTGTGACCAAAGTTTGATATTTTATTGTAATGAGCAAATTTAGCTCGATGTGCATCTCCTTATGTGAGATCTATGTGTGGATTGGGTGGCACACCGCCATGGGTATGTTGTTTGGATCGGGTTGCGCGCCGCAACAGTGTGATGTTGAGTATAGTTTTCTATATGCTATTTTTGTATGTCTTGCTTCCTATTTTCTAAGGAAAGTCCGTATTAGTGCGTGAGTTAAGTAATTTCTTCCAGAGTTCGTCTTCCTTTTGTATCGCGTTCGAATAGGTAGCCTATTGGCACATTGTGGAATCATATGAAAGTTTCAATCATGTATGAGGTGGCTTAATGCCTGAGCACCTCGTACTAGGTGAGACGAGATCATTGGATTTGGGATCAATCTGACTATATGAAGTATATTAAGGAGCTAAGACCATTATTTGGTTCAGAATGAGGTGATAGTTCTTATTGGGGGTATAGCCCCAATGATTTGTTGATCCGACAGCCGATTATAAATTTCTACACATCTCTTCCGTCATGGCAATATTGTAAGAATTAAAGTAAGACCTATATATGTCATGAGGTGCAATGTGAGAATCAGATTTGTGGAATTTCGACTAAGTTGATAGAAAGTGTTATTGTGGTCCGATGATTTAAGTGATGCAAGGTGTGAATTCAGGAAAATTGTGCAGTCATGCTTGGGCACAGCGTGTAGTGATTGATATGGTGATCGTGTGTTGGAAATTGGCATGACATAGAATTCCGGATGTTGGAATTGGGCTCTAAGGCTTATTTGCTTGAATAAAAGGGAATATCTTCAGAATTTACCGAGCTAATATGCTCAACCGAGTTGGGGTAGCATGGGAAAGTGCATGAGGTGTCAGCCATTGATTTCAGACTACTCCCATGTAGTTCTCAGCACGTTCGAGGATGAACGTATGTTTAAGTGGGAGAGAATGTAACGACCCGACCGGTCGTTTTGAGACCTGGCGTGTCGTTTAGCAGTCTGAGGCCATGAGCAGCTTCATTTCGAGTGTTATGACTTGTACGCGTGGTCGAAATTGAACTTCAGTAAGTTCGGAATGATTTGGAAAGAAAAATTCTCATTTCGGAAGCTTAAAGTTGAAAAAATTAACTAAGATTGGGTTTTTGAGTTAACGACCTCGAAATCAGGATTTGAAGGTTCCAACAGGTTCGTATGATGATTTCAAACTTGAGCGTATGTCTGGTCCGGGTTTTGGATAACCCAGGAGAGTTTTGGCGCCTATTGTGGAAGTTAGCATTTTGGGAGAAATTTTATAAGTTTGGATTGAAGTGCATTTCAGTGTTATCGATGTCCGGTTGGGATTCCGAGTCTATGAATAGCTCCGTATGGTAATTATGGAGTTGGGAGCGCGATCGGAAGTAAATTTTAGAGGTCCGTGGGTCATTTTGGAACCATCTGGCTAATGATAGAAATTTGAAGGTTTTTGAGAAGTTTGACCGGAAGTGGACTTTTTGATATAGGGGTCGGAATCCGATTCTGGAAGTTAGAGTAGGTTCGTGGTGTCAAATATGACTTGTGTGCAAAATTTGGGATCAATCGGACGTGATTTGACGGGTTTCAGTATCAAAGGTAAAAGTTTGAAATTCTAAGTTCTTCAAGTTAAAATGGAGTACGATTCATGATTTCGATATTGTTTGATATGATTTGAGGCCTTGAGCAAGTCTGTAGTGTGTTTTGGGATTGGTTGGTAGGTTTGGTTGAGGTCCCGGGTGCCTCATATGGATTCCGGGTGGTTAGTGGATCAAAAAGGGATTTTTGGAAAGTGTTGAAGCATCTGCCTCTGTCATAACTGCACCTGCGGTTGGTTGAACGCAGGTGTGAGACCCACAGAAGCAGTCGTATCCTTGCAGAAGCAACCCAAAGCCAGGCAGCCAAGACCACAGATGCGGCCCTAAATCCGTAGAAGCGGAACCGCAGAAGCGGTGAGCCCGTCCGCAGAAGCGCCCCAGACTGCAGAAGTGGTCTTCCTTTCGCCGAAGCGTGGTCGCAGGTGCGGCCCAGGATCTGCATAAGTGGAAATCGCAGAAGGCAGTGACCTTCATTTATTCGGGCTCTAGGCCATTTTGCTCATTTTTCACTCTTTCCTTGGGCGATTTTGAGAGCTTTTGAGAGAAGACTTCTACCTATCATCCTGAGGAAAGTTATCCCACCTATTCTTAGTTTAATACTTGAGTTTTGGGTAGATTAACACATGTAAAATTAGTGAAATTCATGGGAATAGAGTAAAACCTGGGGTTTTGTTAAAAACAAGATTTAGCCACAGAATTGGTTATAGAATGGAGTAGAAATCATATATTTTTATCCTTAGGTTATGAAGAACATCTTCCTTTAAAAAAGTTCGGAATCCGGGCATGTGGGACCAGGGTCGGATTATAGGAACCTTGAATTTAAGGTTGGGGAATTGGTTTAATAGTTGGAATATGAACTTTTAAGCATGTATTAACTAGTTCTTACCCTATTTGAATAGTTGTAGATCGTTCGTCTCCAAATTGGAGGTTTGAGCGCATTCTTGAATCGGAATATAGGCTTCGGAGCAAGGTGAGTCTCCTTTCTAACCTTGTAAGAGGGAATTGTCCCCATAGGTGAAATAATTGATTATGTGCTCCTATTTATGGGGGCTACGTACGCACGAGGTGACGAGAGTCCGTGCGTAGCTACTATTATGCTATTGTCCGGGTAGTTAGGACCCAAAAGCATGCTATACTTGGATTAATCGTAAACTTATTAACAGCTTGAATTGCTTAAATCACATTGAATTAGAAAATAAATTTCTAAATGGATTAAACTTCATTTTTCTTAAACGATTTAAAGAGGATTGACTTTCATTCGATAATTACTCCGTGAAGACTTCTTGATTGACTGTCTTTATGTTTATTTATAGAGTTAGTAAATGAAGAAATAACTAGAGTTCTGATGCAACACTTCCTTGGTGGAAGAGTTCTAGTTGATTTGAACTTCTAAATCCTTCCCTATCTTGAATTGTGTTCTGTTTGACTTAGGACTCCTTCTCCTTATCAATTATGCAACCTTTTCGATCAGGATATATTAAATACACCAAGTTAAGCTTATCTCCTTCACGTGAAACCCACATTCTCGAATCTGCCCGTTTCTGTGCACCTGAGTGATGGACCTGGTTCATCATGAGTTGCTTTGTCAGTCTTCAAAACTAACCTTTACTTAGGCCAACATTATAGAATGGGCCGAACGCCTCGGTAGATTACATAGATACATCTATAGGCGCGTCATCGACCCTCGGTAAGTGCACAATTTACATTTCTGTTGGAGCGGGCCGTCGACCTCGGCATGATATGCGCATGCTTACATTGCTTGCCAGAAATATTAAATGTTGATATTGCCTTTTCATGACCTAATATAAATTGATAAAGATATTGAAAAGTAAATCTTGAAAATCCTTATTAATTGATAAAGGTGTTCACCTTTTTTTCGGTTGGGAGTTAGAACTGCTATATAAATCCATGATTTTCGCACATGTTATTATATTATCATTCGACCACTAGCAAGTGTTAAAGTCGACTTTTCGTCTCTACTTCTTCGAGATTGAATGAGATACTTGCTGACTACACATTGTTTTCGTACTCATACTACACATCTGTACATTTTTGTTGCACAGGTATATGTAACTCTAGCGGCCTACTGGACGTAGTAACACGAATGATTCTGGGACTAGGTGAGTTGCCTTATTCAAGACAGCCCGCAGCTAGTATAGTCCATTCCAGTATGTTGTATTTACTTCATGTCCACTGTATTCCAGACGAATGATGTAATTTATTTCCTTATCAGTAGATGCTCATGCACTTGTGACACTAGGTTCTGGGATGGTTTTGAAATATTATGTACTAACTGCTTATTATTAAATTTGAGTTGAAGCAGTGATCTTTTTTTTTTATTGATGAAAAATTGAAGGAAAATCTTAGTTTTCAAGATTGTTAAAAATGAGAACTTCTTCAGGTAATTTGGGTTGGCTTGCCTGGCAACAGTGTCCGGCGCCATCGCGACCCTTAGTGAATTTTGGGTTGTGACATGCTTCTTATAAATTGTTTTGTTTATTTCTGTTTCATTAGAGAGTGTTAACAACCATTTTAATGAAATTATATTAGAATAGTTTTATGAAATTTCTTAATCCGTTGGGTTATTTATATTAGATCAATATTTATCAATTTTATTAGTTTAAAATTTTATTTTATAATTCAAATATAATTTTAATATGTTGTTTATGTATTTTTAAAAAAATAAAAATTACTCATTAAGTCAGGTTACACACGCAAAACGCGTATTCTAATACTAGTTTAACTCAATAATGGGACTGTGGATTTAGAAATAACTGTTCAACAATAATGTTGAACGAAATAGAAGTGTTGGGTCGTTTGCGTATCAATCTTTATGGGTCAAATGCGCGTATAGTCATTCCGAGGGATGATATTTAGAGATTAAGCAATACTTATTTTGTACTGAAATCTTAAACTAAAAATCTTAACTTCAAGAGAATTCAGAACATTTTTAACCTGAAAATTGAATTGAAATTCAGAATGCACTGGCTAATTTTCTATTATATAAAAGAGAGAAGATGGTCGACCAATGGAATCTTTGCAAATCTAGCTTTATTTAAGGACAAAACAGTAAATGTGTCATCAGTGATTAAAATAAATGAAACTTTAGAAGAATCCGATTTTGCTTTTCATCTTTAACCGTGGAAAAAGAAAAACAGACGCACCAGCAGCAAGCCAGCAACTCTTCTCTTCTTATTCTCATCTAGATATGTTTTCCTTTCAATTTTTGCTTAAATTTCTTTTGGTTGACTTTGATTTTTCTGCTTTTAGGTTTTTGCATCCACTCTCTTTTGCTTCATTATTGTTTCCTTAAAATTATATTTTTTCTTTTCTAATTTAATTAGGTTGTCTTTTCTGTATTTTAACAACAAATTCTTGTTTCTTTCTCTTTCTCTCTCTTCCTCTTAAGTAATTCTAGAGGCTAGCATACATATTCTTTTTTATTTTTGTTTTGCGTTCAATTTGTAGGAAAGATTTTTTGTTTTTCTCATGAGTTGGAGCTCTGTATTGAAACATGATCAGATTTTAAAGAAGTGTTGCGAAAATGTAACAATTTTTTTTCTTTCACATTATGATTTCATTTTTATTTTATATATAATATGCTATTAGTTGGCATGTTAATTTTTGGTCCGGCACTACATAAAATACGCTTCTGCTCTCTCTCTTAAATTTTTCTTATAAGAGTTTTAAGAGTTTGTCTTCGCCAAAAACTTAATCTTAAAAGAGCACTCCAATCAGAAGTTGCAATATATTAGTATAATGAAAAATAGCATAAAGTAACAACGCTCTAAAACCCACACCAAACCTAAAAGTACCGATTTAAAGGCAACGTATAACCAATAATTAAAGTTTTGAGTTACTTTTGAAATTGTGTAAAACTTTGAGATCGATCCATCATATGCTAAATAGTTGACTAGAAATTCTTCTGTATATGCTTTGTGAAACAATCTTGCTGGTTTGAATTTTTTAAAATCTAAAATCTAGGAAATAAGGTCAAATCCAAAGGACTATATGCAATAATGAAAGGACTAAAAGCACGAGAACTTCAAAATTTGAGGATTCCAGGTCGAACTTTTCCAATAGGTCTTCAATCTGTATCCATTTTTCAAAATGGGGTACAAATATTGTTTTAATAAAGTTATTCATTTATCAACAATGAGTATTTATGCTATAACTGTAAAACTTCATTTTCTTTACTTTAGTTTTAAAAGCAGCAGGAAAGTGTTAGCGTTCTTTTTTATTTATTCCCCTGTCTTCTTTCCCCTTCCCCCCAATTTAATATTTATCATACTTCAGATATTCAATTACTAACATTGTTAAGGTTAATATTCTCTTAAATTTAACTGTGGTTGGTTTAAAAATAATAAGTGCAAGCTAAGATAGTTCATGTGGTTTGATGATTTGGCCAAATTATAAATATTTGATCGTTTACATGACATGATCGGATAATTTTTATCAAAAGGTAAGTTAGATCTTCATAAAGTGATTTTTTTATTGTCAAGATAAAGTAAAATATTTTTATTCTTAATTCTTTCTTCATTCCTTATTTGGAATTGAGGACAAGTATATCAGTATTTAATCCTCAAATAAATAATTTTAAAAATAATAGAATCTTATTTTCAGTTTCCCGCTAACAAGCTAGAGGGTCTATAATAGCTTGACGAAAAAGTAAAGTTTTGAACTTTACAAGGTTTTATCAAAAGTGCATATGCTCTAAGCATATTCCAATCATGTTAACAATGGGAGGTAAACATAAAAATAAAATAAAAGATCCTTCAAATACACATCCATATTAGGTGGATCTTCTAACTCTATGTAAAAAATAGTACCAACCTGTTGAGTAGACCTCTTTGATAGAAAAAAAGTACTTTTGCACAAGTTCATATATGTGTATATCACAATTGTCTGGTCTTTGACTATGATAAATATTCATTTCTCATAAACTTTTAGGATATGCACCACGCTAGAAGATATCTTCTTAGTGATCTATATCGACCTAGCAAATAAAATTATTTATAGACTTCGAAAACCTATTAGGTTTTTCATGAGCCATGAACCAACTTTAGCGGAAGAGGCTTCCTCTTCTAGCAAAGAAGAGTTAAAGCTCTTCTCCATCACTTCAAATGGTAATGGATATGAACTATTTATCTTGATACCTCTTTGTTCAATCTCTCAGCATATTGGTCCCTATATATTTATGTTTATCATTAATGATGGTAAGGCCTAAATCACTTCAAGTACTTCCATGAAATAGCTAGTATTGCATTGCTTATTATGTGTATTTAGTTTATCTGTTTCATTGTCTTTAATGTTGTGCTTCAATGGGTTCAAAAATCCTGCAAAAAGAATTACTTTATACTGTATGTTGGCTTATTTTATTTTGTTTTTGTTTTGTGCAAGTTATTTATTTAATTGTTTTGCCTGATTTTAGCAACTTAGTTTGATTCTATTGACAACCTTAATGTGTTATGTTGTAATGATTGTCACAACCCTATCCCCGCTCCAGTCGTGACGGCGCCTCTCGTGAAGACAAGGCCAGCCAGACCATTTCAGAACACCACTTAAAACAGTTAATTAGTTATATAACAGTTCGAATATGAATTAATGATACTAATAAATGTAAATACAACCCAATACAGCCCGATCGGGGTATCACAAGTCACGAGCATCTAGAGAAGTCTAAATACGACTACAGGGCCAACAATATACAGAATAAAATTTAGAACCAAAGGAAGTAATCCGTGCCGCGAACGCTAGCGGTCATTTTGCTCACCTACAATAGCAATACCTTCAACCAGCTCAAAACCCGCTACTGGGTGAACAATACCTGCATCTGCACGCGAGGTGCAGGGAGTAAAGTGAGTACTCCAACTCAATGACTAATAAAAGTAAATAATAACTGAGCAGCCAGAAATCACGTAAAGCAACCAACATGCTATACAGAAGCCGGGTACGATTTCTGAGGAAATAGTGAAATCAGTAAAATCTTTAGAAATGTTTCGGCTCAGTTCAAATCTCTTTCAAAAATGGTATTTCAATAATTACGAAAATGGTTTCAAAATAGTTAGTGCTGATTAGCACAGAAAATCCGCCTCTCGGACACAAATACCACAGTATAACAGGTAAAAGGCAAGAAGTATGCAAAATGAGCACATAAAAGCTCGCCCCTCGGGCAATATCTCAAACTGAGCCAGCCCCTCAGGCTCACTCTCCACAACACTCTCGGCCCCTCGGGCTCTCTCTCTCAAATCACTCTCAGAAACAATATCACATAATAACCACTACGGTGCGCAGCCCGATCCACATATCGATGCGGGGTGCAGCCCGATCCATAGCTCGCTGCGGTGTGCAGCCGATCCATATGGTACCCGCACTCACTGTGGGGGTGCAGACTCCGAAGGGGCTCCTACAGCCCAAGCTATATATCACTGCAACGTGCAGTCCGATCCAATACATACATACTTCGGCGTGCAGTCCGATCCATATAATATACTACTGCGGCGTGCAGTCCGATCTATATAATATACTACTGCAGCGTGTAGTCCGATCCATATAATATACTACTGCGGCGTGCAGTCCGATCCATATATAATCCTCACATCCAGGCCCTAGGCCTCACATCCCACCGTGTATCCTCACATCCGGCCCTCGGCCGCACTCAGTCAAAACATCATCACAAGTCCCTCGGGCACTAGTAAAATAATAGTCCTCAGCCCAAATTATCATTTAAGACTCAATATGAGTAAAAGTGGCTGAGTTGTAAAGTAATGGAGAAATCGTACGACCGAGTTCAAGTAATAAGTCAAAACAGTAAGGAAGACATTAAAAATAATCCCCAAAGGGTTCAAATAGTTGGCACGAAGCCCAAATACGGCAATCAGCACAAACAACAGTGATAACAAATAAATTCCAGTCAAATACGCGGTAAATTAATCAATCGGGACGGACCAAGTCACAATCCCCAGTGGTGCTCTACCCCACGCCCACTATCCGGCGTACGAGTCACCTCAAATAGCACTACGATGTGCAATCCGGAGTTTCAAACCTTCAGGATATCATTTACAATCATTTCTCACCTCGAACCGGTAAAATATCTAGCTCGCGACTCCTTTGCCCTCAAATCGGCCTCCACGTGCGTCAAATCTAAACAAAATCAGAGCGAATACATCACAATATGCTAAGGGAACAATACCCAATCGAAAACAATCGAAAAAATAGCAAAGATCTCGAAACTAACAAAACTCGAGCCCTGGGCCCGCTTCTCGAAAAATTACAAAACTCACATTACAGTATTTCTCGTCTTGCCACAAGTCCATACATACCAAGAACTCCAAAATCCAAGCTCAAATGACCTATCAAATCCCAATTTGAAATATCAAAAACTCAAGCCCTAGTTCATCAATTTTTGTCTTAATTTCCATGAATTTCTAGACCAATTTCAAAATATAATCGTGTTTTAAGTTCAAAAATCTTACCTTCAATCAACCCTCATTGAATCCCTCTTCAATTTACTCTCCCAAGCTCCAAAATCGCTCAACAATGGAGGAGAAATGACATAAGCTCGCGGATGAAATATTATAAAAACCCCTCTAGACGCCCAGATTTTACCTTACTTGAACGCGGTCAACACCCCCGCGTTCGCGATGAACAAATTCTGTTGACCACAAATTTCCTCTACGCAAACGCAACTCCAGGTCTGCGAATGCGATGCTCCCGCTCATCCTCTTATGCGAACGCGTTCAACCAATCACGAACGTGATGAACAGATCAGGCAGGGCCCCAGGACCCTTCTACGCGAACGCGAAGCAGCCCTCGCGAACGCGATGGTCTGCACAACTCCTAATCACGAACGTGTTCCTAAGGCTGCGAACGCGAAGGTATGCAATAACTGGGCAAAAATCTACAATAACTTCCAAGTTCAAAACTTCCGCTAAGCCATCCGAAATCATCCCGAGGCCCCCGGGACCTCAAACAAAAGCACCATCATATCCCAAAATACCATACGAACTTGTTCCCATAATCAAAACACATCAACCAACAATAAAATCATCAATTCACATCGGATTCAAGCCTAAGTTATTCAAAAACTTCCGAAATGCACTATCGATCAAAACCCTGACCAAACGACGTCCGAATGACCTGAAAGTTTGCACACATATCCAAATCACCTAACAAAGCTACAACGACTCTCGGAATTCTATTCCGACCCTCGGATCAAATTCTCACCCCTCAACCGGAATTCGCCAAAATACAACTTCGCCAATTCAAGCCTAATTCTACATCGGACCTCCAAAATCAATTCCGATCATGCTTCTAAGTCACAAATTATTCCCCGAAGCTAACCAAATCACCAAAAATCACATCCGAGCCCAATAACTCATAAGTCAACGTCCGATTGACTTTTCCAACTTAAGCCTTCCTTAAAAAGACTAAGTGTCTCATTTCTTATCAAAACCAATCCAAATCAACTCTAACACACCACATACCGATAACGAAATATGAAGAAGCATAAAATGGGGGGAAACAGAGCGGTAACTCATGATACGACGGGTCGGGTTGTCACAATGATATATTTTGTTATAATTATAATTGAGCATGTTCAGTATCTTGGTTGTCATAGAAATTTCATTTATTCAGGGTATATATTTTATCTCTAAGATATATTTCCACTGGCAGATGATTGGTGCATTTCTTCTTTGTGAGTCTTCCTTAAGATAATGGATTTTAAATTAAACGGCTGATAAAAAAGTTACTTACTTTTGCAGGAGGCTTCTGGTGTTTCTATCATACTATAAATCCATTGATTTCCTTAAGTTACGACATTCTTATCCTGATCAACCAGTTCAGTTCAAGCAAGTAAAGACACTTATTAAGACTAAGTAACAATTAAAGCATATAATTTGGACAAAGATGTATAAAGGAGTTGAATCACCCATTTTTTCTTGTCTTATCTATGACAACTCAGTCATGCAGTTATAGTAATTACTAAGAGAAGATAGTGCCTTTGGTTCGTCATTTTATATGGTTTATCTTCATGAATTTAATTTCATTGAGGAGGTGAGATTCATTTGTTCCTGAAAGCACAAATTCTAAATATATATGCTCTGAGTAGTACGCGGTCTTTGTGATTGTTCAAACTTCTAATCCTATTTAGCGTTTAAATTGCAGATGCAACTATAGATTAAATAAAGTCCCTAAATTATATCAGAATTTAAAATGTTGGGCCCGTGCTATGCGCGGGAAAACCTCATCTAGTCCTAAATAGAAGTCCTTTAAAGTGGCTACCTTGTGTCATTCTCATTTCTATAATATTTACCTATTGTTGGGTCGAACTAGTCCAACACCAATTGCTGATTGGAAAATTGGCCCATAATAGGTTGGACTAATAGGCCCACAAGAGGAAGATTAGGGGAAAAGTGCAAAAACAATAAGAGAAAACTACCCTCTATAGCCCCTCAAAATTTTAATAGCCCATGTTTTGACCCACTTTCAAAAAATGGCCCTTCGGCCCAAACATATTGCATATAGTAGCCGAACGGAATGAATATGACAACACAAGTGCCTGTAGCTCAATGGATAGGGCGCCTATTTCCTAAGCTGACGGTCGCAGGTTCGACCCCTACCTAGCGCAATGGAGAAAATCTTTTTTGCAATGTATAAATATTGTATCCTAAGTTCGATAGTGTATCATTGGTGTATATTGAGCCTATCTCAACTGTGCTTGTGTATTTAAAGTGTATATATTTGTGTACCCCAAATATATTTTGTATCGTGAATGTATAATCTGTCTAAAAAATGTATCAAAATTGTATATAATGTGTATTTTCTAATATTTTGGAGTGTATCATGTATTTTTGTATAGTGACAGTCTTTTTTGTATATATTTTGTATAGTAACATCTATTTTGTATATTTTTTGTATAGTGACAGTCTATTTTGTATATTTTTTGTATAGTTACATCTATTTTGTATATTTGTTGTATAGTGACAATCTATTTTGTATAGTTTTTGTATAATACCAATTTATATTGTAGATATTTCAACTTTTTGTATACCTAGAGGAGTTTCTCTTTCAAACGAACCATTTGAAACATTTAAGAGTCTTTCAGATTATCTCTAGAATTTCTCTTGGGGGAAGTCAAAGGACCTGCCTATGTTTCACCTTTTGCTTTTGTAATAATGATGAAGAACAAACAGGAAGATCGGAGTAACGGCATAAGCAGTTGAGTCACCCCACCACCCATATTTCCCCACCCTGCTGCAGTACCATACAGATTAGGTATCAATCGAATCTATTCACGTTTATATGCATTCACTTAAAGCACTTTGATTACAAGAAATGGGATTGGTCTATCAACAAAAATAGATCATCCATCATTGACCATACCCAATACTCGAGAAGAAAAAAACAAAAAAAGGGGGAAAAACCCAAATCAAACAGGGTATACTATTTCCTAAAACTTCACCATTGGGTCAAAATCAACAGATCCAAACCCTTCTCAGTCACAACAACTCGAATGTAATACTACAGAAATTGCAAAACCCCAAGATTTAAAAAGGGTCTAAATCATACAATATTTGTTCATAAAAACTAGAATCCAACTAAAAAGATTCAATTTTTTCTAGGAGAGAGAGAAGAAAGAGAATATTTTGAAGACTTAAGCTTTGTGTTCTGAATCTGACTGGTAAAATGAATTTTGCTATTGTATCTGTGGGGATTTTGGGATCGGAAGTAACGGAGAAGGCCAACGTTTGCTCTTTGCCTATGAGTAGTAGTGACGGCGGCACTGGAATTGGTTCAGTGAATTTTCGGCTAGCTCTTATCATTATTTTTAGGCTATGACTTGTATAGGTCAATTTTTGGGCTACCAAATGCTATTAGTTTCTACCAATGGGCCATAAGTGAAGTTTGCTCACAATAATTCTTAGGATTGCCATTTAGTGATTAGCCAATATTTATTTATCCTAAGAATTTGAACTGAAAATATTAATTTCAGGACAATTTAGGAGGTTTGTATCCCCAACAATTGAATTGAAAAATACATATTAGGAGACATTGACTAATTCCTAGATAACAGTCCTTTAGAGTGACTACCTGGTGTCATTTTTACAAAGGACTAGTCCAACCTATTACGGACAAATTTTGGATTTGCATATGAAAAAGAGATGAAATATTTAGGAGAAATATACATGACTGAGCACTTTTTAAAAAATATTTAAGAAAATATTATTACTGTTTACTTATTACATAAATGGGAGATTTTTATACACTTATAATATTTAACAGTAGGTTTTAAAAATAAATGGAGACCCACTAATTGTGATGACTCAAAAAGTCATCTCTTGTTTTAGAAGTCAAATTTGTATTTCAAGGTCTTAAAAACCTCTTTTTGTCTTACCTCGAGTTGCGTGTGCAGTATGAGCGCGTTTCCAGAAAGCTTTTATATGAAATTTAGGAGAAATATTGAATTTAGCCTTTAAAATTTATTAAAGTTGACTTCGGCAAATAATTTTGGTAAACGGATCCGGGCCCGTAATTTGACGATCTCGTAGGGTCCGTAGTAAGATAAGGGACTTGGGCGTATGCCCGGAATCGAATTCCGAGGTCCCTAGCCCGATAAAATAATTTTAAAAAAAAATATTTGTTGGAAAATATAAGGACTTTTGGAAATTAAATGGTGTGTGTTCTTGATGGATCAGGCCCATATTTTAGTTTCGGAGCTCGGTACAGATTTAAAATAATAATTAAGTCGAATCTGTGAAATTTGGTAAGAATTGGAGTTGATTTGATATAAATCGGACCTTAGGTTGAGGAAATGAAAACTTTGAACTATCTTATGAAGTTCAAGGATTTGATATTTAATTCGTACATTTTGATATTATTTTCATGATTTGATTGTATGAGTAAGTCTATATGATGTTTTTAAACTTACGTGCATGTATGGTTTGGAATACCGACGACTCGGATGAGTTTTGGATAGGCCGCGGGGTGAGTTTGGACTTAGACAAAATTTCTGTTGCAGATGGTACGTGTTGCAGGCTCTGACCTCGCAATTACGAGGTCAAGCTTCGCAATTGCGAGCCCAACAGGCTTGGCAATTGCGAGGTCTTGATCGCATTTGTGAAGAAATCCCAAGCTTGCCTTGTTCGCATTTGCAAAACTTCCTTCGCAATTGCCAAGCCGTCAAAGAGTGGTTGTCATCGCAATTGCGACAAAATGCTCGCTAATTACGAAAGGAGCATACATACAACAGGTTCACAATTGCGAAGCCTGTCTCACATTTGCAAGCTTCGCCAATTGAAGGCTCCTGTCGCAATTGTTACATCTGCACCTGAACAAAACATCATTTGGACAGGATTTCAACTTCATTCTTCATAATTTCGAACCCTAAGCATCCTTAGGCGATTTTTCAAAGACTCAAACTTCTCCAAATCATAGGTAAGTGATTTCTAACTCATCTTCTTAAATCTAATTCATCTTCTTAAATCTAATTCATCTTTTTACATAATTTCACTTCAAAAACTTGGGTTTTTCATGGGAAATTGGGTGTTTTTGGGTAGAAGTTAGGATTTTCGAATTTTGGGGATTTGAACCTCAAATTGAGGTTCGATTTCAAAACTAATTGCATATTTGAGTTCATGGGTGATCGGGTTTTGGTTCGAACTTCGAGTTTTGGTTCGA
Source organism: Nicotiana glauca (assembly GCA_026770625.1). Lineage (NCBI taxonomy): Eukaryota > Viridiplantae > Streptophyta > Magnoliopsida > Solanales > Solanaceae > Nicotiana > Nicotiana glauca. Next base: position 13,163 of record MU698781.1, on the reverse strand, counting down.
ACTCCGGGTTTTGACCAAGCGGACCCGAGGTCGATTTTTGATAATTTGGGGAAACATTGGGAAATCTATTTTCATGCATTAGCATTGATTTATTTATCATTTATTGATGTTATTAAGTAAATTATGACTAGATAAAGTGGATTGGAAGTGGAGCCGAGAGGTAAAGCGGTAATTGAGGCTTGATGTTTGTCCGTGGAATTGAGGTAAGTGTTTGGTCTAACCTTAGTTTGAGGGAATATAAGTAGTGGTCTTAATTGTTACGTGTTAGTGTGAGTACGACATATAGGCGTGGTGACGAGTATCTATACGTTGGTTTCAAGCATGCCCGTGAGTCTTATACCGCACTTATTGTGACTCTATTATGTATTGTCCATGCTTAGGTCGATGATTATCAATGTTGAACATAATTCATGATAATTTTTTGGTAATTGACCATTGTTGAGTATTGACTCAAGTTGGGATTTATTTTGTGAAGTAATTGTTGGAACGAGATTGGTTATAGCTGATTCTCTTTCCTAGATGGTATTGTTTATATTGTTGATTCCCTTGCTGGGATGCTATTGTCTATATTGTTGATTCCCTTGCCGGGGCGTATTGTTTCTATTATTTAGGTGAGGAAGAGTGTAAAGCACAAAAGGTAATATCGTGCATGATATTGTGAGTGAGTGTTAAAGCACTAAGGGTGATGTCGTGCCGATATTGTGAGTATGCACGAAAGGTGATGTCGTGCCATGATTTGAGAGTTAAAGCACGAAGGGTGATGCCGTGCCAATATTGTGAGAGTTAATACACGAAGGGTGATGTCATGCAATGATTATGAGAGTTAATGCACGAAGGGTGATGTCGTGCCGATTATGTTGATTCTTATGGTGAGGATGAGAGTAAAAGCACGAAGGGTGATGCCGTGCACGTGTTACTGTTTTCCTTATTCCTGCCGATTCAACTATGGTGTTGTTTATGATTCTCTACTGAAATTCTGTTAGTATTTGATATTCCCCGCAGCATGTTTCCCCTTTCCATCTTTATCTTTCATTTTATGCTATTGTCGTTCTATTTGTATATGATTTAATTACACAAGTTTATATGGTTGTCGTGTTCTAGCCTCATCACTACTTCGCCGAGGTTAGGCTCGACACTTACCAGTACATATGGTCGGTTGTATTGATGCTACACTCCGCACTCTTTTGTGCAAATTTTGGTGTTGGACCTAGTGCGTAGCTTGAGGTAGCTGCCTTCAATCTAGGGAGACCAAAATAGATTTGCTGGCATCTGTAGAGCCTGAAGTCCCCCTTCCACTGCTTTAGCTTTTGCTGTCTCTTTTCATTCCGAGAACAATTGTACTTTTCTTTCTAAACCAGTATTTGTAGAAATTCGTAGATGTTCATCAAATTGTGACATCAAATTACTAGGTAGATATGTTGTCACGACCCAAAATCTAACCATGGTTGTGATGGCGCCTATCGTTGTTACAAGGCAAGCCTATTTCCCAAAATATTACTAATTAATTTTAAGGATTTAATAAAATAATACCAACATTTAAATTTCTCATAAACTAAATCAACTCTAAATATAATTAATATAAAAATACGGAAGCTAGTCCCAAACATTAGGGTGTCACTAAGTCATGAGCGTCTAAAACTATAAACTAAGATATATAAATTGTTTAACTATCCAAAAGAAGAAATGACAAAAGGAATAACAAGGTCCTGTAGACGCTGACAACTACCTTGCAATCTCCACAGATAGTCGGACTAAATCAATGATCACCATGCTCTAACTCACTTGGATCTGCACATAAAGTGCAGGGTGTAGTATGAGTACAACCAACTTAGTAGTAACAGAAATAACTAAGGAACTGAGCACTAGTGACGAGTTGAGTAAAATAGTCCAATTATTTATTTTTACAATTTTAAAAAAATAAAACAGGTAAATTCTATAACTCAATAAATACCACAAAGAAATTTAATAGATAAATGCAAAAACAGAAAAGTAAATGCAACGTCACAGCTATGTCACTCTATCACTCAACACTCAACACTCAACACTTAATACACTCAACACTTTGCGCTCACTGGAGTGTGTACAGACTCCGGAGGGGCTCCCAAAGCCCAAGCGCTAAGCACGGATAACTCATGTGCCATTATATCAATACCTGGATTCGCACGGTCAACTCACGTGCTACGCAGACAACTCACGCGCTATAGTACCAATACCTGGACCCGCACGGTCAACTCACGTGCTATGCGGACAACTCATGCACTATGGTATTAATATCCTAACAACCAGGCCCTCAACCTCACTCAATCATGCCATCATATCAATACCTAGATCTGTAGGGTCAACTCACGTGCTACGCGAACAACTCACGCGCTATGGTATCAATACCTGGACGTGCATGGTCAACTCACGTGCTACGCGGACAACTCACGCGCTATGTATTAATATCCTCACAACCAAGCACTCAACCTCACTCAATCATGTACCTCATTGGACACAATCTACATCAAGTATTACAACACATTAGAAAAAAAATAGAGACTGAGGTAAACATGTACAATAATTTCTATGATTGAGTAAAAATAATGTGAGTTAAAGTCTAAGCATGATCTCTAACATGAAGGCAAGCAATTTCAACAACAAGTAAAACATCTTACCCCAATCCATATGGTAAAAATCGCCTCCGAAAGCGCTCAAATCCGAGCTTTCCAACTCAAAATATGACCGAATGAACAAACCCTTATTTTATATATTTTTCTGCCAGTTATTCTGCCTTGTTTCTTGTGAAAAACGATCTCCAAACTCGTATTTTATGCATCCAATGGATTTCTTGTGACATTCTAGTCAACTTAGGCTTTTGAAGCACTTAATTTGACCTTATAATGAATGAGATATGTAGGTTTTAATATTTAAAAAATAGTGCAGATTTTTAAATACGCCGTCAGTGGCAATTTCGTAATTAAACTGAAAAAAATCTGGCAACCTAATTCTTAGTAAGATGATCATAAAATTCTCATACGATGTCCGAATTTGAAGATTATTTTTGCTATGGGTCTATTATTACGATACGGATCTAGTGCTTCAATCAAAAAATAAATCGGAGCTCATTTGTTCACTATGATATCATTTATGCTTGAAGAAACGGCATCGAAATATAAGAAAAACGAGCCTAACACAACCCAAACCTATTCAAAACTCACCCGAGTCAGTACCTCAACCAATAATTCCAACAAGTCATATATCACTACGCGAGCTTAGTTGAAACACCCAAAACAACATCAAAACACCAAATCAACCTCGAATTCAAGTCTAAGAACTTCTAAACTTTCAACTTTTGCCAATTCAATCCTAATTCTACCATGGACCTCCAAATTACATTCTGGACACACTCCTAAGTCTAAAATTACCCAACGAAGCTACTCGAATCATAAAAATCCAAATTCGAATTCGTTTACTCATACTAAGTGTTCATTTCACTCCAAAACTATTCCGAACCCAAACTTACCAACTCGATACAATTCAACACAGCTGAACAACACATAAATAAGCATAGATGGGGGAAATAAGCCTATAACTCTTAGAACTAACGATCAGGTCGTTACATATGTATTGGAGTATTTGAGTTTGTTTTGACACTTCTGCACTCTATATCTGCTTAGCTTTAGTTACTATTTATATTTGTTTGGATTAATTGCTAATGTGTTAAAGTCTTAATAGTTGGCTTGCCTAGCTTTCATGAGTAGGCGCCATCACTACTCTCGAGGGTAAAAAAATTCGATTCAAGACACTAATTTAGGGATCTATTTTGAACCTTATTAAAGTATACTTTGTTGCAACCCTGCCCTCCACTCCAACACAAATCCCACATCCGTTCTACCTCATTTTTTGGCTAATTAAGCATGCGGCTTCTTTCTCTTACTACTTTATTTCTTATTTCTCCCGCCCTAAATTGTTGCCTTTTTTGCTTGAAAAAAAAAGTGAGAAAAAAACCGAGTATACTTGTGCCATTGATATAATTAAATAGTTCTAATACGTAAATACCAGAATTTTTTTCTAAATAAATTAATAAACACTGATGCAATATAAATGATACAATTATTATTTGTATAATTAAAATGCTAGAATTATCCCATGAATATTTAATAAAATTATCCATTATTATACCTTTTAAATAATTAAATATTAAATATATATGCAATATACTAAGAATCAATCCTTTTGGAAGTCATATTCTTGCGATAAATTCAGAATAATTGAAATATAAATGCATTGAAGAACAATTCCAATTTTTTCTTTTTATAATTATACCAATTATATAATGAAATAGTGACAAGTAAGTATGTAATATAACATAATTATTCCATAAATATATGTATAACCTGTGTTCCAATTAATATTGTATATCATTGTTATTATACCTGCTAAATTCCAAATTCATTGGTGTTATATTGATCCTATTTCCAACGGCTTGGATACATTTCAAAAATTAATGAATATTTTAAAGTATTTTCTTGTAGTAATATATTTTATCTTATTGTTCCTACTTTTCAACTCTTAGTGGTAGTATAAATCAATATACCTCTTACATCTTGTTTGGATGGTTGTTACATATTGTTTCATAATATATCGTATCGTATTGTATTGTATTGTACCGTATCGTTTAACAAATACAATGTTTGGATGATGGATTGTGTCATTTTGCTGTCGTTTTATGGTATCACACACCATTAATATGATGAATAAACTCGTAATATTATAAAGAAAAATTATGATACGGTATTAAAAAAGGTAAGGTAAATATAAAATAAAATTATTTAATAATAATGAAATGTGAGAGAGAGAGAGAAAAAGACAAGGTAACGATGCGGCGATACCAAATCGGTTGTTACATAAAGTGACACATTTCATCGTTACGTAACGACGAATTTAACGATACGATACAATAAAATTTAAGTAACAATCAAAACAAATATCGTATTTAAAGTAACAATACGATACAATACAATAGATAACAACCATCCAAACAAGCTGTTATATTTAAGGCTATATTGTGGTTTGGTCTTGGGCCTAAATAGGCTAAACGGGCTGGGTCAAATAGTCCCGGGCTTTGGCGGGCCGATCTCTGGCGGTCCCGGGCCAAACGATCTCGGGCTTAACGGTCCATTAGGGTAGAACCAACCCACAGTGGGCCTAAGCCCACATGGTCCTGGGCTAAACGGGCCGGGCCCACGGGTATAAACGGGCCTAAGTGTTTTGGGCTATCTTTTTTTTGAATTTCTTTTATCTAAGGCAATTTTTTATAAATTATATATATATATATATATATATATATATATATATATATATATATACTATATAAATTGCTTATATGTATATAGTATGTATATATATAGTATATATAGTACGTATAGTATGTATATATATTGACTCATGTATATATAGCTTATATATATGATATATCCTATATCTATATCTATAGTAGTAGATATAGATTCAAAATTTTTAGATTTTCCCTTACCACAAAATATTTTTTTCAAAGAAAATGCCGTATTTATTATAACTGTACAAACTAAAACAACCAAAACTATAGTATTAAAACTTAAGAGTTGGAACAAGTTTACCGAATTGACGAAAAACTTCTTGAAAATTGTATATCTTTGAAGACTTGAAGACTTGAATACTTTAATTCACCAACTTCATAATTTTTCACAAATTGCAATAATAAAATGTCACGATCCTAAACCCGAACCTGATCGTGATGGCGCCTCTCGTGAAGACAAGGCCAGTCGACACTTCCAGGTCAATACCAAAATCTCCCTGTCCGATGGCATGCCCGGCAGGTCTGCAGGGAAATCCCTCGCAACTAGAACAGAATCAATACTGGGAGTCTCAGCTCCGACATGCGGTGGGCCTTCAAGAAAGAGATGACCCTACTGGAAACATAATCAGTTACACCCCGCAACCCGATATAACCAATGTGATTGTTTTAGCATGACAATCCAAAATAGTGCAACACGGAGATAGCCAATCCATGCCTAGAATGACATCGAAATCCACCATACTCAATAATAAAAGATCCACTCGGGTCTCCAGATCCCCAATAGTCACCACACATGATCTGTACATACGGTCTACAATAACAGTATCGCCCACCAGGGTAGATACATGAATAGGTAAAGCAAGAAACTCATGGGATGTACCCAAATAACGAGCAAAGTATGATGACACATAAGAAAAGGTGGATCCGGGATCAAATAATACAGAGGCATCTCTGTGGTAGACTGAAACAAAACTTGTAATAACAACGTCTAAAGCAATAGTATTGGGTCTGCCTGGAAGGGCATAGAAATGGGCCTGACCGCCCCCTGATCGACCTCCCCCTCTAGGGCGACCCCTAGATGACTGACCTCCACCCCTAACTGGCTGGGCGGGTGGTGGTGAAGCAACTAGCGCGAAAGCTGATGACTGACCCCTCTGCTGAGATGAACTAGCAAAATGACGAGAACACTGCCTCCACATGTGACCCATATCTCTACACTGATAAAAACTCCCAAGTTCTGGAGAAGGGGACTGAAGGGAGCCCCTCACACCGAAGTGAATAGCAGATGCACTCGGCATAGAAGAGCCTTGAACTGAGGGAGCATGGGATGAACTCTGAAGCTGGAAGGGCACTAAGTGATGACTGGCCCTGATGTGAACTATGAGAACCATGACTCGATGACGCCACACGATAACCTGGGCGTGCTGGCTGAGTAGGCCTAAATAGACGGCCTCTTCCGTGCTGAAACTGACACCTGTGCCCTATATGAAATACTCCTACAAAATCCAAGAAAATAGAATTTTCCTAATTATTTACCACTTTACAGGATTTTGTAGAATTTTTATTTAATTGTTTGCATTTTGTACATGTTGTAGTTTTATTTAAATTATGAAAATACCAAAAATATCATGCATTGAATTTTGGATCCATTTTTATATTTTTTAGGAGTAATTAATTAATTATTTACTGTATTAAAAAATAAAAATCACAAAAATGGCCAATTTCTACATTTTTATCCTTTTTATTAATTTTTCTCTTTTAATATAAATTTAAGTAATGTTTACAACTTCTATAATTAGTTAATTAGTTTAATTTTATATTTTTTTAGATAATTTAGGATTTTTAATTTTAAGATTTTTGATTAAAAAAAAAAGATAAAAAGAAAAAGAAAAAGAAAAAGAAAAAAAAAGAATAAAAAAGGTTAATTAAAGACAAGGGTTTTTATTTGGTTTTGGGCCAATTTAAGCAACCCAATACGGCCAAAGGCTCCCCCCAAAGCTAATTAACCACCGGCCCAAACATTTCCCTCAAGAGCCCCAGTCCAAAGAAAATCGGAACAAACCTATCAAAATACCCGGTCTAAGTTCCCACCATACTCAAACGACCCCGTTTTGCCTCAATCCATCACAACCGTTGGATTTTCATCATCCAACGGCCCGAAACTCCTTTGTACTTCAATATATTAGTGTTCGAACCGGGTCAACCCATCCCTAAAACCAAAGAATTCACCTCATTTCCCCTGTCTCTCACCATTACCTAGATAACCCTAGCCGCCTCATTTTCCATGCTGCCTCCACCGTGAACCACCACCGAAAATTACCTCACGGCAGTTCCGGTGGTCCAATCACCCTAAAATTAACACCATAGATTCTCCTCCATCTCCTACTTCCAAATCTCCACTCCATCTCCCTTGTTCAAGCCCTTCGAATTTTGAATCAAAATTTCGGTCAAAAAACCCTAAATGGTCCAAAGCCTCCCAAAAGTACACCATAGATTCTCCTTCACCTCCCCATCCTAAATCCCCAACCAGTGTTCTTCGAATCCCCATTGAATGATGTCATGACCCAAAACCACACTGGTCGTGATGGCGCCTCTCGTGAAGACAAGGCCAGCCAACTAACCCAATTCACTTCCTTTTAAGATTATTTAAATATAAATGAGTAAAGTGATACAGCTTAACAACAATAATAATCAGGACTACAACCCCACACAACCCGACCGGGATGTCACAAGTCACGAGCATCTAAGAAAGATCTTTATTACAAATTTCAAAATCTATAATACATAGAATAAAATCTGGAAATCAAAAGGGAGAAGAAACTCGGTACCGCGAACGCCGGCGGTCACCTTGCTTAGCTACGATAGCAATACCTTCAAATCTGCTACTAACCCGCTACCG
>MU698775.1:29837-75946 GCA_026770625.1 Nicotiana glauca | reverse complement strand
CCAAAAATAGAATTAATTACTCTTTAATTTTAGAAAATCAGGAAAAATTAAAAGAAAAATACAAAGAAAATACAAAGAATAATAAATACAAGAGTAATACAAAAATACAGACAAAATATATAATACGAAAATACAAGAAAATACAATAGATAATACAATTACAAAATACCATATGTAATACAAAGTATAATTTGGCCAAATAACAAAATCAGTGGCCCAATTAATACAACACATAAGACCAGGCCCAGATTAAATCAACCGGTCGGCCTGTGCATAATCCAAACGATGTCGTTTTAAAAATCAAATCCAAGCCGTTGATCAATTGATCCAACGGTCTAAACCTCAAGCCTCGTTACTAAATGAAACGACGTCGTTCATATGAAACAATCGAGACCATTCGTTTGATTCATCTAACGGTTGAAGTTGAGAGCCTCATTAATCCACACGACGNCTCTTTTACCCTATCTATCTATTTTCCTTCAAATCAGACCCAAACTCGTCGAATATTGAAAAATATATCGCCGGAACACTACTCCAGCGACCACTACTTTTGAACCAGTATTTGCTATTAACACCATACAACCGTTTCTTCATCCTCTTCAACCCTACCTAGTTAGTTTTCCTCAAATCAAGCCCGAACTGCTCGAATATTAAAAAATATCTCGCCGGAAACTTCACTCTGGCAAACACCCCTAACCCAAAACTACTCCATTAAACCTCTATCCCTATTCTAAGAGTCTTTCTTGCAAAAGGACTCAAAAAGTTTGCTCAAAGATCAAGAAAAAAGAAGAAAAATGGCTTCTGGATTTCTGATGCCATAAAATCAAGAACAAGAAAGAAAATGAAGAAAACAAGAAAAAGATAGAAAGAAAAAGAAAAATACACGAAAAAAAAAAAGCTAAGTACCTAAAATTCTAGTTTTCTACTTGTGCTTCTGTTTCTCAACTTCTTCTACCCCTTTCTGTTTCTGAACCCATGAGTACAATATGATGTCCGTTACATGTTCAAACCCTTCTGAAAATCTGACCATATGCTTATATATTTTGATTTCTAATTTGAGTCATTAGTCAAAATTGCATGCTTTATATCCGTTTAAGTTTCTTACTTGAATAGATCTAATTCTGATCGAACAATTCTGCTAATGGATTCAACCTATATCCAATTTGTCCTATGAGTCCTGTTAATCGAATGTTTAATCACTATTTGGCTATATCTGTAAGATGTTTAATACTGGTCGTTATTGTAATGTAATTTTTACTCTTTGACCTTTTCTGGATTTCTGATTGGTTACTGGGTAATAAGTAGGGTTATGTCTGCAAAGTGTTATTTCTGGGTTGCTTAAAAATGGCTATAATGAAAAGCTTACTTAAATGGGGCTATGTGTTAAATACAGTTCTGATTTCAAAGTCTGATTAACATTAAGGCTGGTCGGGTAAATAGGAATAAAAGACAGGGGTAGAAGGGGAAAGGATAAGTGGTATTATGGAAATAATTTGAAAAGGATAAGGGTACTAAAGACAAATCTGATTGGTTTTTATGTGATTAGTTAAATAATAAAGGGTATCTTAGGTATACCTAAAGGGTAAATAGGTAGAAATCACTAGCAAGTGAGGATAATAAAGACATTTAGGCTTAAATAGAATAATGTCGAATACACTAGAACCTTCTAGCAAGGGTTCAAGTGTATTCACGGCTAATTTGTGCATACCAAACTGAAAACAATTTAAAAGAATATGGGTGGAAATCTTAATATTTAATTCAAATTTCCTTCCCATCTTTGTTCTATAAATATGCCTTCTTAGTCCACCATTTAGAGGTTTAGAAAATTTGAAAAATGAAAAGGGGTTCAGAAATTTGAAAGTAAAAAGAGGGTTAAGAAGTTTGGAAATCAGAAATACCCTAAAATTTTAGTATTATTACTATTTCATTGATTCAATTGGAGTGAAAACTCTGGGTTTCCATTGTTTCGATCAATATTCTGCATCATTTGGTTGAAATTTGTTGGGTTTTCTCCTTTAAAATCAAGCCTGCTGCTGTGTTATATTGGAACTACTGCTGTTATTGCTTGGATTTCTGCCTGTTGCTGATCTTCTTCTTCCTTACAACCTTAGAACTCATCGAATTTCCTCTTAATTTGACCAGGTACACTTCTGATCTTCGAGAATGTAATTGTAGCTTTGAAGATATGAAACATCCTTAGTTTTACCGTTATTTCTGATTTTTGTTCATATTATAGATATATAATACTTAGATCTATGTAATTCATTAGGATTTTATGTATAGTATGGACTTGGACTGTGTAAACTCCGAACTGAAGCTAATGATTCTGAAAGTAGTTAGTTTAGATGTTAATATAGGATAATACTAATTAGATCAATTAAAAATGATCACTTAGGTCACAGGTTTAAGAATCGTTAAATTTAGTCGATTTACTTGTAAATTTTTGTCTGTTCTAAAATAGAAATGTAGTACTTTTATTAGTTAAATCATGAATCAGTAATTGTTAATGAGAGAAACATGAAGTAGTTTTACATTTCGTTTATGGTTCTGAGTTGTTAAAATAGTTTTAAAACTCGTGTTAAGTTCAGGAGCCTGATATGAAATAGAGATTCAAAAATACGAAATAAATCAAGGATTTAGTTTGTTGAATAATTAGCTCAGCAATTCCAGATTAACAAAGTAAAATCAAATAGTTCTACACCTGAATGAACATATATCTCTATTAATAAAATTAGACTAAGACAATTCGATAGCTAAACATTAATATACGAACAGAAATTGGTGTTTAAATTTTCAGCTAAAGTTCTGATACTGAAGTCGTAATACTCATGTTCATATATAATTAGTTTGATAAATAATGTTTGAACCTGTTTTGAATTTGGTTAACAATTTGGACGTGATCAGGCAGAAGAAGCTAGATTCAATTGTAAAAGCTTCTAAGCCCAATAATAATTGATTCTGTAATTATGAATTTGGCTTCATTTAGCCCTGTGCACTTCTGTGCATCTCTTTTATATTAGCCCGAATTCCAGGCCCAAACATAAAGTGGCCTGGATGTGAAGGAAATACACAACAAAACTACACTATGATTATGTTAATTAGGGAAAAATAATGATAGAAAACATAGCAAGACCTAGGTTTGACCTCTAAAAAATATAATGAGATGAGCCTCGTTATAAGCTAAAATACACGGGGCCCTCAAATGATTGTTATAATATTTTTAGACTCGGAAGGACCGTTTAGCTAATTTTACGGTCTTTCCTAAAGTAATAAGAAACAGATACCGTAGGCACAATTTTAATATACATTCTGAAGTACGGGTGCACATTTATGTGACCCAAATCCTATTCTCAACGAAGTCGAAATGTATCTAAAACCACAGGCGTACTGGTACGGTGTGGTTAAGGAATGCATTTTCATGACGTTACAATTCTTTAAAATTGGAAAGCGAAACACTAATGCACATAATTAAAAACATATAATTGGAATAAGATAAAAGCAAATACAACAGTTGAGCGACCGTGCTAGAACCACGGAATTCGGGAGTGCCTAACACCTTCTCCCGGGCTAACAGAATTCCTTATCCAGATTTCTAGTTCGCAGACTATAACAGAGTCAAACTTTCCTCGGTTCGGGATTAAACTGGTGACTTGGGACACCATTATATTCTCAAGTGGCGACTCTGAAAAACTTAAATAACTAATCCCGTTCCGACTGTCCTTAAATTGGAAAAACTCCTTTCCCTTCTTTATTATATCTCTTCCCGGGGTGTAGTAAATAAGCAGGGTAAGTAAAAAAAGGAGGTGTGACAGGAGGTACGAGAACTATCCCTAGGCCTGCACCTTTTACATTAGATGAACCATCAGTGAATAAAATCCAAGTCCCCGGGTTTGCACCATTAAAAACTTGTAATTCATTTTCTGCTTCTAAATGCATTCCCTGACAAAAATCAGCTATGAAATTGGCTAGTACTTGAGATTTTATTGCAGTCCTAGGTTGATAACTGATTTCATATTCACTTAATTCTATAGCCAATTTTGCTAGCCTCCCTGATAACTCATGTTTATGAAAAATGTTTTGTAACGGAAAAGCAGTAACCATAGTAATAGGATAAGATTGAAAATAAGGCCTTAATTTTCTAGATGCCATGATCAAAGCTAATGCTAACTTTTCTAGTTGTGGATATCGTGTTTCAGCATCTAGTAAAGATTTACTTACATAATAGATAGGAGACTCTTTACCTTGGTCCTCATGGACTAAAACAACACTTACCGCAACTTCTGATACGACCAAATAGATGAGCAGTTTTTCTCCCTCCTTTGGTTTTGCTAACAACGGCGGATTTGACAAGTAAGCTTTAAAATTTCTAAGGGCCTGTTGACAATCTTCGTTCCATTCAAAATGATCTTGTTTTTTGAGTGTAGAGAAAAATTTAAAACATTTCTCCGAAGATTTTGAAATAAATTTCCCCAAAGCCGCAATTCTTCCCGTTAATCTTTGAACCTCTTTTTTACTCGTAAGGATGTCAGGAATTTCTTCTATTGCTTTGATCTGAGAAGGATTTACCTCAATGCCACGGTTAGAAACAAGAAAACCCAAAAATTTACCTGAGGCAACTCCGAATGCGCATTTTTCTGGGTTGAGTTTCATATTAAACTTTCGTAAAATTTCAAATGTAACAAATAGATGAGAAATATGATCATGAGAATGCTGGGTTTTGACGATCATATCGTCTATATATACCTCCATAGTTTTTCCTAAATGTTCTTGGAACATTTTGGTGACGAACCTTTGATAGGTTGCTCCAGAATTCTTGAGACCAAAGGGCATTACTTTAAACCAGTAAGTCCCCCTGTCTGTGATCAAAGAAGTTTTTTCTTCATCACTGGGGTCCATTTTTATTTGGTTGTACCCCGAATATGCATCTAAAAAGCTTAACAGTTCATGCCCTGCAGTTGCATCAATTAACTGATCTATATGAGGTAAGGGGAAAGAATCTTTTTGGCAAGCTTTGTTAAGATCAGTATAATCTACACAAACCCGCCACTTACCATTTTTCTTAGGTACAACAACTGTGTTAGCCAACCAATCGGGATACTTAACCTCGCGGATTGACCCAATTTTTAATAGCTTTTGGACCTCCTCTTGAATCACCTGGTTTTTGAAAGCTCCTTACTTTCTTTTCTTTTGTTTTACGGGTGTGCAGGATGGGTCTTCATTTAGTTTGTGAGTTATGACATCCGGTGTTATTCCTGTCATATCAGCATGGGACCAAGAAAAACAATCCACGTTAGCCTTTAAGAATTCAATTAACGTACCTCGCATGTCTGAGCTTAAGTTGGCTCCCACATAAACCTTTCGTTCAGGCCATTGTTCAAATAATTTCACAGCCTCGAGCTCTTCAATTGTCGTTTTGATATTTTCATTCTCTTCAGGTTCTTGAATCATATCAGGCCTCGAGTCTAAATCTATCTTTTCTTGTTCAGTTGTGGTCTGGTCTATGACTCCTTCAATTTTATTTACAGCACTCATATCTGCTACAGTATTAATACTCCTAACTGTATGTTGTTCTCCACGAATTTGCCAGATCCCCCATGGTGATGGGAATTTCATAACTTGATATAGAGTTGATGGGAAAACGTCCATATCATAAATCCACGGTCTCCCCATGATTATATTGTAGGCCATCTCCATACCTACTACCTGAAATTTTGTATCTTTCACAACCCCCTCTGCAAAAGTTGTTAGAATTACCTCTTCTTTAGTTACTACACTAGAATTATCGAACCCTGATAGAGTATGCGCCTTTGGAACCATCTTATCCTCCGCTTGCATTTCTCATAGTACCCTTAACAGGATGATATTTTCAGAACTTCCTGGATCAATCAAAACTCGCTTTACATTAGTATCATATACAAGTAAAGATATTACAAGTGCATCGTTGTGAGGGGTGATCACTCCTTCTGTATCTGCATCATCAAAAGTGATACTTTCATCTTCTAAGGTCTGTCACACTCGCTTCCCGTGAGTGTTTGTTACTTTGGAAACTTTATTTGAAGCCGTATATGTTACTCCATAAGTATATTGTCCCCCACTTATAACATTCACGACTCTCTTGGGTGATGGGGGCTTTGGTGGTTCTTGCCTATTTTTCATGTAGGATTGCTTACCTTTTTCACTAAATAACTCAGTGAGATACCCTTGTTTCAACAGATGGTCCACTTCACTATGCAAGAATCTACATTCTGAAGTCTTATGCCCGTGATCATTATTAAATTCACACCAATGATCTGGATTGCGCTTATTTGGATTTGACTGCATCTCTTTCGGCCACCGTACCTTGTCTCCCATGCTCCTCAAAACAGCTACGACTCGTAGGTAGTGACATTGAAATTATATCCACCAAATCTTGCCTTCAAACTTCCATCATCATCTCGTGACTCTTGTATGTTTCGATCATTCCTGAACCTTGATGAAGAACCAAATTCCCTGTTTCTTGATTTTTGATCATATCGTTGATTTTCCTGTTTTGACCGTGAATCTTTTCCTGTAGGACCCATATAAGGATCGTACCTGTTTTTACCTAATCTTTTTTCGGTTTCGGATCTCATAGAACTGCTCCTTTCTTCATGTTGATATCGAGGCATGGTATCTTCTTCGATTCACAACTTTGTACTGTACCTGTTATAAACATCATTCCACGTGGTTGCAGGGAACTCTTGAAGGATTTCTTTAAGTCTTCTCGTGGCCTCTGAACTTTTATCATTTAAGTTGCTTGCAAAATCTATTGCAGCCCAATTATCAGGTACACGGGCTAAAGTCATCCTTTCCTGAGTCCCCTTGTTTGATTTTGAAAATGTTTTCCATTCTCTTCTCAACCTTTTGAGCTCCTAAGTGCGCCTTAATAAAAGAATCTGCAAGCTCAGCAAAAGAGTTTACAGTATTTTCAGGAAAAAGAGAATACCAGGTTAGTGCACCCGTGGTGAGTGTTTCTCCAAATTTCTTGACCATCACAGACTCAATTTCCTGCTTGTTTAAATCATTGCCTTTGACACCTGTAGTAAATGCCGTCACATGATCACGTGGGTCCGTTGTGCCATTATATCTTGAGATGTCTGGCATTTTGAACTTTTTAGGGATTCGAAGAGGAGCAGCACTTGGTTTCCAAGGTTATTGTGAGTATTTATCCACATCTACTCCTTTGATTATTGGGGGGACTCCATGGATTTGCTCGATGCGCTCGTTTTGTTCTTTGAGCTGTTTCTGCAAAGTTAGTACCAAATTTTGTAAATGAGAATTATTTGTATTACCTGGATCCGTTTCTTGTGGTTCGTTGGGGGTTCCCTCATTTGCAGAATTAACAAGGCCAGAGCATGGATTCTCCAATGTATTGTTAGTAGGCGTAGGTGTGGGTGGTGCAGCAGGTAACCGGCTAACTAGAGCTTGAAGAGCTTGGCTGACCCGTGCATCAATTTATTTTTGTAAAGCTTCATCTGGTCCCTCAAAATGTTCAGATTGTCCTTGCTCGTCAGCATGAGATTCTGGTGCAGGAGTACCTTCACGAGATTGATGTGGTGAATTTTGAGGGGAAGGAACTACGTTAATGTTGTGTAAATCTCCTTGATTCTGATGGATTTGATTTTCATCAGCATTATTATTATTTTTGTTGTTGTTTCTTGACATGATGATAACAACAAATAAAATGTAACTTAAAAAGGAATAGATTATCAGATTCCCGGTAACGGAACCAATTTGTTTAACCAAAAAATAGAGTTTCGATTAAAACTATAAATTAAGAGAAAAATCGGGTTACTGATAATCATGAGACGAAAAGAATAAGAGACTTTTGAAAATAATAAAGCAGTAAATAAGTTTGTATTTCAGTGTAATATCAATGATATTCTCTGTCCTTACAAATGCTGAGATCTCCTCCTTTTATAGTTGACTTCTGTAAGAAAAGGTATAATGCCTTATCCTTAAAGAGGAAATTATGAGCATTAAATGACAATAAATGAAACGTTACACAATCATTCCTATTCAATACCGATTCGCTAACGTATTTGATATTCAATACTGAATTTAGACTCCTTTATGCCATCAGATTCATATCTTCAATTCCTTTTGACCTCCTGGCTTTAATTAAGTTAAATTGATACGAGACTCGTATCATTTGAATAGCATCTCGTGCCTACTTAACTTTCTTCTCCTCGTATCTGATATCGCCCGTGCCTCTTATATGATCATCATGTTTTGACCATTTGACCTGTCCACGTGTCATGCCACGTCACCTTCAATATAAATTCAGTTTTTTCCCAATACAATCAAGAATTGGTGAAAGATCATATTTCAAAATCCTTCCTATTGTCAACATCATCTAAACCCAAACCACGGAAGTTGGAACATCGCTAATGAAGGAAGGAGAGATGAGGGTGCATAAATAGGGTATTTCAAATCTTGCAAACACTTTTAAATTTGAGCAAAGACAAAAGTGGCAAGTAGCTCAATATTTAAATAATAATTTCTTCTGGAAGCTGAGTCGAGGGCCTATCAGAAACAACTTCTCTTCCTTTATAAGGTAGGTTAAGGTTTGCATACACATTACCCACCCCAAACCCCACGTGTGTGATCGTACTAGATTTTTTTTGTTATTGTTGTAATATCACCTGGAAGGTGGCATAAGTTGTTATTCCCGTCTGAGGGTTGTCGCAAGACCCCTTATTCGATGGTTAATGATCTCTTTGAAAATACTATCTGCTCCAAGCATTATGTTGTTAGACTTGTTAGGTAATGCCAACATCCTGCCTATAGTATGGCCAAGGTAATTTGTCAAGTATGGCTCAGGTCGAAGTCATGGTCGAACATGTCGCTTGCTTGATAGTCTTAATTAAAAAACAATGTTACATCCTTGTGTTGAAAAGTGATTCAAAAACATTTGACTAAGTCTGCGGTAGGTTGTTAGCTTGTTTCCTATATTTAAGATATGGTTGTTGCAAATAAATAGCTAGTAGTGGGTTTATTGGACCTAGATTTTAGAATTTCCAGTTTCATTGTAAGCTTATTTATAGACACTTCCCGTTTGTTTCAGTTGTAAAATAGTTTTAGCAGAATAAAATTTACAGCAGATTTTTCTCCCTTAGTTTTCTTTAGCTCTGTTGCTCTTTGTTCACTTTCTCCTTCTAGTTTCTTTTTCCCATCACCTTGATATTAGCTATAACTTCTAGCGTGATGGTGTTGATATCCAATTTATTTTCCCTATATTTTTTTATATACCCAAAATATTACCATAATAGCATATATGTGCATATATAAGCACACCCAAATGTTTTGGCATTTTTTTTAATTTTTAAACCAATTGATTGCCTATTTTAATACAATAAAATCTAGTAATTATTTTCCAAAATTATTATTTTAGAGGAATAGCTTATTTTATTCTTATATTTACACCGAAATGTAATTAAGGTGATTTTTGCATATTTTTATGAATTTATTTGGTATTTTTAAAGCTAAATTGCATGTAATTTCGATTATAGCCTATTTTGCTATTAGTAGCATTTTAGAATTACAAATTATTTCCAGTATTTTTTTAATTAATATTTATATAGTTCGTTTGCTTAGAATTTTTAATTTTGCTACTAAATTATTATTACTATTTTTATAAAATAAAAAGAGGAAAATTGGCTATTTAACACTTAGCACATTTTTATTTCCATTATAGCCCTTTCTCCTTTCAATTTTGGCCCTTAATTTTGACCCAATTCCACCCCAATTAAATCAGCCCAATTTCTTTTTTACCCGGCCCCCAATCCAAGTAAAAAAACTGCCCGGTTCCTATTATTGATCCAGGCCGTAGATCATTTTGATCAACGGCCATAAGCCGCCCTTGACTTTTTTTTAACTCCAAACGACTACCCTAATCCCTTCATTCTCATTCGACAGCCGCCCTTGAATCCCTTTCCTCTCCCATTCTCTCTGCAAACCCTAGTCGCCGCCACCCAAACTAACCCTAATCCCTTATATTCTCACCGGAATCTATGGCTTCTCAGGCCATGGATGGCCTGTACATACCCCCTCCACCATTAGAACTTGGGTGTTCGAGGTTTTGAAGGCTGACTCCGATGGTTCTCTCTTCAGATCTTCTTAGATTTCTATTTCTATAGCCTCTCCGGCCATGCTCCGGCTTATTCAAATTCTAGAGGCTTGACTCCTGACCTCTTCGACCCAGGATATTATTTGTTCTTCCAAGACCTTCTCGTTTTTAGGGTTTCTCAGAAACCCTAAGTCGTTCTAGGTTCTTCTCTGTTTGTTTTCTTAGATCTATATTATATCGGTGTTTTATGACCCTTTTTAAGTGTTTTCCCCAAATTTTTCCTTAAAAAATCGTTTGATTTCAAATTAGGGTTTCTGAAAGTCTTTTGATTCATGCTGTTCTTTCCTTTTAGATGTTTGTCAGAATTATGCTTGCATGTTTCCTTCTCTATTACATGTATTTGTTCTTCTTTTCTTTTATATGTGTGCTCGCATGATTAATCTATATTAAATTTTTTCTCACTTTTCTACCATATGTGTTACTACTGAGTTTCTTGACTTTTGCTTTTTTGAACTCTATTTTTGTTAAGCATGTTTCGTCTATTCTAAACTTGTCTAAGTTCCGAGTTTTCAAAACGTGTCCTTTTATGCTCTCGAATCAATTTCCCTTCTCTGATTGTTTCAAATCTGCTATCGTGGTCTGTTTGTTTCTCATAAGACTCCTTGAGTCTGTTCACTTACCTTCTCATTTCTGTGTTTGATTCAATTTGAAACACTAGAATTTGTGAGTTTCTTCGATAAGCTGGATTAGGGTTTCACTTTGAGACCCTGGACCTTCAGACGCATTACGAATCTATGTTTGAACTCGTATTTCTTTGTTTTATGATCCTATACCTTGCAATGTTAGACTTTTTGTTTGATTCGTTTGCTTTATATATATGAGAAACTGCTCTTTCAAGAGGGTTTTTGACAATGACTTGATTGATTTTAGACTCCTTTGATAGAGTCTCGACTAATTGCTTCTGATTTTCTCAGTTTGAGCCCTCCTCTACCTATTCCTGACTGGATTCATTCGAATCAAACCTGTTTACCTTGATTTTATTAGTTGTCTGATTGATTCCATTTCCTTTTCTTTACAAATCAAGCACCGTTGAGTTCTTTCCTTAAATAAACTTCATGTATTTTCCCTTTCTTGTGCTACTATGACAGATTTTACTCAAATTTTCTTTCCTTATTTACATTATCCCGTTTGAAATTGAATCCCCTGACTTAAGGGAGAATATTTGAGACTGATTCTTTAAAAAGGTCTTCTTACCTTTCTTGCTTGTTCTTTTACACTATAAAAAGGGGCTGCCCTTCTGTACTTTACACACGACATATGCTACAGTCTTTTTCCTAAAATCACATTCACACACATAAGTTACTCTTGCTATTTGTACTATGGCTTGTTACAATATTCCTGCTCTCTCTTTGCTTTCTAAAACTGGTATGTCCTAGTTTATTTCTAGTCTCAACTCCAATGTGTGTTTATTTACCAGTTCTTATGTCCATTGGTAACTTTCATGTCTGAAGCATTTAATCATTGTACAATACACTTATGTCTTGCTCACTTCTTGTAATGAATCACATCCCTATGTCCCCTTATGTGCTTTAAGTTATGGTTAAGAAACATGGCAATATTTGAAGTTATTGTCCATGGATATGAACTGGACCTTTTGGGCCTAAAGCTTTTTGTGTTTCCCATCCCTATTCCCTTATTATGTGTGCTGAGTAATAGCTTTGGCCTGACAGTATTCTACATACTACCCAGGTCATAGCTTGACCTTCATTAGGTCTTTACTCTCTAATATTTGGCCAACAGGTTTGGTCAGGGGTGTGCCGGTCTACTTTGTCGCTGGGCATGACCACAAGCCGGCCTAGGTATTCCCTACCACCCTTTTGTTAAACTTGCACTCATTCTTAGAACTTAAGTTCTGCCCCTCTCTTGTGAGCCTTGCCTTGGGACTCCTAAGCTCCCTCTAAACGTGGACACCTGAGGGTTGGCCCTTCTACACTGCACTACAATTTTTTGATTAGCATCTTGGGTGTATGCACTGCCTGGGGTTCCTGAAACCCCTTGGATCTCTCAAACACCCTAGATGAGAGAAGCCTTGGAAATCTGGATCTCGGAGGTGGCTCAATCTCATATTATTACACATTAAGTCTTAATTAGGTTGTTCGGATGTAGCTGATGATTCCTGGTGTATTTTTTAATTTCAGTTTTTATTTCTTTTGGGCTGTAATAATTTGTATATACTCGAGGATTTAGTAAAAAAAAGGGGAGGGGGTTTAATTTTATGCACTAAGGGTAGAAAGCATGCCTATAGGGGTTTATTTATGATTTGTGAAACTTCACGCGTTGAAAACATGTTTATAGGATTCAACACTAGATTTCTGCAATGAAGCATTTAGATGCCATGCCTATAGGAATTTGCATTTCTACATATAATAATGCCATTAGGCAAACAATTAGGTTTAACAACTAAGCATGTAGAAACATGACTAGGGATTTGCATTTTGCAGACAATAATGTCATTAGGCAAACAACTAGTAACAACAGGGTTGCATATGAATACCATGTTTACAGTACTCCTACTTAAAGGGTCTGAATCAGTTAATGCGTAGAGAGCATGCCTATAGGCACTTCGAACCTAAGCCGCCTTCACTTATTCAAAATAACATTCGCTTCTTCTTTTCGAAAATTAGCATTCACTAAAATAATAGATCTTTTCTAGACAAATCTGCATTTTTCTGGAACTCATGTAATTCCTTTCCCCAATTAACATGTACGTCTTCTGAAGTTCATTACTATTCTTTTTAAGCCTTTTCCAAATAGTGCACTCTTTTTCTAAAACTCCTTTCACTCCTGTTGCTCTGTAGCTCTGTTTTATAATCTGTTTTATGTTTTAAAACAAGTAATTCTATCCAACACTTAGACAAAAGGGATTAATTAATCAACCAAATCGGTTTTAGTCAACTACATTCGAGCGAGCCTAATGTAGACTTTCCTTCTAAAAGTATGTGTTGAACTAGTCCGCTCGTCGCTTTATTTAATTAAAACCAAACCAGTACGTGTAAGACATGCTAAACTCTATGGCCTTTATCTAATTTAAGGAGGTTTACTTTAGCCTTACCTGCTTATTTGATTTCCCCTTTTATTTGCATTATGTGTTTTGATTGTCGCCTTAGTATTTTGTCCTTTGAAAACTCTTAAAAGCCCCAAAACCCTCTCCCTTTAGGACTAGTAGTCCAATTGCCTCCGGGACTAATAGGATTGGGATGGGTAATAGCATGCAATAAGTAACGATACTATTCCGTGCATTAATACCTTAATGGGGTGGGAAAGGGTAGACATGGAGATGATTATCACACGATAACACTATGCATACGATTGGTTACCGGTGTTGTGTGGATGATCCATGTATTTTATGAACCTAGGACCCCCTTTCCTTTATGCAATTATTTTCAGATTGTTGATTCTCAGTTCTTTAAATTCTGCATTCTTGTTTTAATCATTAAATTTCCCCCTCTGATTTTCGCACTGCCCTTTCTTCTAAAATTTTCTGCTCATTCACTTCCTTGTTTGATAATTGGTATTCAGTACTAGATCCCATTTTTCTGCATTTAGATATTCTTGTCAATGATTAGGAAGTTGCCTATTCGAATTTCAGCATGTTTAGCAATCTTTATGCACACCTACTTGCAGTCTTTATGTGAAATCATCTTGTATGTTTGCTTGCTTTAAAGTCACAATTGTAACATGGCCGGGAACCATACTAGTGGATCTTGAGAGGTGCCTAACACCTTCCCCTCGAGATAATTTCTAGCCCTTACCCGAACTCTGGTTCTTTATCTCAAATTCTTCCTTAAAGTGTCCTAATGCACTATAATCATTAGGTGGCGACTCTTCCAATCCAAAAAACCCAATTCCCAAACGGGAATAGAGTTGTCTTTCCCAAATGTCGTAAATCCGATTCTCGCTTTTAGAGACAGAAAAAGGGGGCTTCGACAGCATGACGACTCTGCTGGGGATTCCTTAGGCTTTTACCATTTCATGTTATATGTGGCTTTATTGCTTTTTTTATTGCTTTTGTTTAATGCCTTTATTCGAAATTGACTTGTTTCTTTTGTTTCTTTTTCTTTAATTACTTTCTTTTACCAATTTTCCATCAATATCGTTGTAATTTTGAGCAATTATTGTAAACATTTATTGTATGAACGTGAAAATACATGTCAATTTGTTTCATTCTTGTAAACTGCATCTTTAACATCATATTCCACTCGTGCCAAACAAATACTATAGCAACGCTTATAATGAGTAGTTGCGCTCTTCCAACACTATCACCCCTTAAATTTGGCAAAGGCATATTTGCGGTAAAACCAGTCGATTAGCGATGCAGTCTACAGTTCCGTGCCTTTCCCTCTTGAGTTGTCTGCTTAAGGGTACCTGTGTAACACCCCAATAGAAACCTTACTCCATTTAAACTGTACATGCATCATGGTTAAACCTAGCCAAGTCAGTTATGTTGTCCACATAATGACTCATTAGGATAGCTTTGTCCAAAGTCCACCGGGTTTCCTTGAAACCCAAACGGACACCTCCATGTTCTGTGCATTTATTTGGAGAACTAAGTGCTTGCTATGCTAATTATTGGTTTAAATAGTCGAGTCATATGGGGGTAAGGGCCTAAAGCTTTGTTTTGCAGAAAATGAGGCACGAAGTCCCCAGATTTGGCATGGTAACCAACATTCATCCAAGACTGTTGAATTGGTGGAAAGACCTCCACTCCAGTGATCAGAAACTTGTACACAAGTACTTAGGGAATTTGCCTTCTTTTCTAGAAATCCAGCATAACAACAGAATCATAGAGGCTGCGACATTGTTCTGGGATAGTGACAAGTCCGTGTTCCGCTTCGGGGACCTTGAAATGACTCCTTTGCTCGAAAAATATGAGGTTTAGCTGGAATTCCTTGGGAGACACCGGGATTGCTTATGCCATAGAATAGCAAGGGTAATGGTTTCCTTAAGATGATGGGACTTAAAAAGAACCCAGATTCAACCTGTTTGAAATACTCATACATCCCATTCGACTATCTGTATGAGAGGTACGGCCATAGCGAGTCATACCGCACCTATTCAGATGAGTTCTCTATCACCTCATTGGGACATGTCCACAGAAGGGTCTTCATTTTTATGTTTTTCTTTTTGGGAATGATGGTGTTCCCTATGAAAAAGGCTAGGATCTACACCAGACTGGACATAGTAACCAAGACTTTGATTGAAGGAATTGGCGAGCAGACTTTCAGCATAGTGCCCATGATCATTGCCGAGATATACCGCGCCTTGGACAACTGTCAGCAAAAGGGTAGACATTTTGAGGGTTGCAATTTATTACTTCAGCTCTGGCTCATGGAACTTCTCCAGGAAGGGGAATACCAACAAGAGATCCTAGCAGAGACAGGGATGATCACATCGCCTTCCACCAGCCAAGGCATATGAATTATATGCCTAAAATGTTCGCTCAGCCAGAGGACGCCAGAGGATGGGTAGAATTATTTGAAAATCTAAAAGAAGACCAGGTACAATGGATGGTCGAGTGGTTCCCCACAGATGAATTCATTGTTCGATCCCGAGGCGCACCGTTTCTCAAACTAATTGGTTTGAGAGGAACTTATCCTTACGTTCCTCTCCAAGCCATGAGGCAGGCCGAAAGAAAGCAAATCATACCAAGGGTCGACAAAATAAGTCACTTCAAGGCTGATTTCTAGGACGATAATAGCCCTCACAGGTGCCAAGTTGAGTAGTTATGGCACTACAAACTCGTTTTAGGGAGAGAATCTATTGAGACAGACATGTATCACGTTGGTTGTGTGCCGCACTATTTGTGTTGGTTAGAACACAATGGCACGGGTCAGCCTGGGTTCGCTCGGGGTCACAGAATTATCGACGAGCACGCTGAATCATGGGTTAAATATAATCAACTGCGCAAGAGGAATTGACAGTGTGAAAGTGAGCACGGGGAAATACAAGAAGCCCATCAGAAGTTGATCGAGGAGTGGAAAGATATGGTTGTCAACGCCAACAAGCGATTAGGGTATTTGGAGAAAGGTCTAGTGGAACTGGAAGGAAAGTTCATCAAGAGAATTGAAGATTGTCAAAACACTGAAGGAAGTGCAGGCGGACTTTTGGCCCGAGCCTATTCGCTGCTAGGACTTCGCGAGTTGGTGAAGCTGTTCGAGGGAGATGAAGATGCCAAATCTGGGGAAGGTCCTTCTGGGACCGAGTAGTTAGAGGTCCTTTTATTCTTTATTTTAATGTAATAAGGCCAATGGCCGCTAATGACATTTTACTTTCTGTTATTAGCGTCTTTTTGGATTCGTCTTATTTTTATCAATAAAATGAGGCATTTAGCATTATAAGTTCTCCAAAAATATTTGTCGCTAGGCCTACCTCGGGCACAACGAGGCACCAAAGTTAGGACGCGATTTACATTTTCACACAATGTGTCTAAAAACTGCAATATTTTTCCTCATAACCTCCACTAACTTGTTACCTTTTGTCTTTTTCTTTTATTTTTATCCCCTTCCCCAAAGGTTAGTTCATGCATTCTGGCATCATCATCATACTCCACAAGATCCAAGGGCCCTCCACATCCGAGTCCTATCCGGAACAAGAATAGAGGTAGAACGGGAGATCCAAGTGAGATTCCTCAGGGTACCCCTGTTGCTAAGGAAACTGCTGCCCAACTTGAGCAAAAATTGTTGAAGTTCCGAGAAGAACTAGATCAGGTCCGGTATTTGGCGAACCTGTCATTTTCTCTCACCGCTCCTGATGTCAACACCCAGAATCCTGCACCTTCACAAAACACCCCACAACAACAGATACAACACACTCATACTCAACACTATAACACATGCCACACTCCAAATAACACTCCACTACTCATTCCTAAGCCACTGAACACCACAAATAACCATCTCTACAACACTCCTATTTACGTCGATATTGTACCCCATTATACTCAACCAATCTCAAATGCACCTGAGTCTGATGACAAAGACTCCCTTATCAGAAACATAGCAGCAGAACTCAAGGAAGTGACCAGCCGAGTTCAGGGCGTGGAAGGTAGCAAAGGTATCGAGGGGTTAAATTATGAAGACCTCTGCATTCAGCCAGATGTTGAACTTCCGGAGGGGTACAAACCTCCCAAGTTCGAAATGTTTGATGGAACTGGAGATCCCAGAGTCCACCTAAGGATTTATTACGATAAGCTGGTGTAGTCGGAAACGATGCGAAAATCCGTATGAAGTTCTTCATGAGAAGTCTGAAGGGGGATGCTTTATCCTGGTACATCAGCCAAGACCCTAAGAAATGGACAAGCTGGGTAGGCATGACCTTGGATTTAATTAATAGATTCTGATTCAATAAAGAGAATGCACCAGATGTATTCTACATATAGAATTTGAAGAAGAAACCTACCGAAACATTCCGCGAGTATGCTACTCATTGGAGGTCCGAAGCTGCAAAGGTCAGGCCGGCTCTAGAAGAAGAACAGATGAAGAGGTTCTTTGTCCGGGCTCAGGATCCCCAATATTACGAGAGGTTGATGCTGGTCAAGGGTCAGAAGTTCTCCGATATCATCAAACTAGGAGAAAGAATCGAAGAAGGCATTAAGAATGGTATGGTTACTAATCTTGAAGCATTACAGGCCACCAACAAGGCTTTACAGTCCGGCGGCACGTCCAAGAAGAAATATGTGAGTACTGTAATGGTCGCACAGGGAGCCAAATCACCATTAAAATACCACACATACCCATCACCTCCACTTACATATCAGCCTATCCCGAATTACCAAGCACTTGTACCCTCCTATCAAAATCCACCTCCCATTTACCAATCATCTCCACCTCTCCCATATCAACCCACCTCACCCAGATACTCTAAGCCAGCACCTGTCTACCAAGCTTATAATGCTGAACCCTCTCACTACCAATCACCTCCCACCCGCCAAAATTTCCCTAGACCAAGGCCAAACTTTGACCGCAGACCTCCCAGACAATACACAATCATCGCTGAACCAATTGACCAGTTGTACGAGAGACTTAAAGCCGCTGGTTACGTCACTCCTATCCCAGCCATAACTCTAGAAAATCCTTCCCAGTGGGTCAACCATAATGAGACATGTGCGTACATTTCCGGCATGAAAGGATACATCCTTGACGAGTGCCGCTCATTGAAGGACAAAATTCAAACCCTGGTCGACAATAAGGTCATTATAGCAAAGGAGCATGCTCCTAATGTTTGCGACAACCCTCTACCTGACCACAAAGGTGGAGACATTCACATGATCCATATCGAAGATGATTGGGACTCCAAAGGGTTGATAGGTTTGATTGCTGAAGGTGATGAACCAAAGAAACCAGCCGTTACACTTAACCCAATTGTTGTGCAGAATTAGCCCTCCAGGGACGATGAAGTAAACATGTCTATACCTCTCAAATTTGAAGCACCTCCGTTTGTAAAGGCACCCGGGCCAATTGTGGTTGAATTTGGAGTTCCAAAAGCACCTGCACCCTTTGAAGTTGCTGCGTTACCACCAAGGGTACCTATTCCTGTGACAATGTCAGACATAACGTCGTTACACTTAAATGCCATACCCTGGGGTTACACTGCCGAAGCTAGGACGAAAGGGAAGACCAAGACAGTAGAACCAATTGCTGCGCAAGGAATGACCAGAACAGGCAGGGTTTACACCTTAGAACACTTAGCAGAGTCCAGTAAGCAGGCCTCGGGACGACCTATTGAAACTGGGCCCGATGATCTTTGAAGGAAAATAAAAGCTAAGGAATACTCGGTCATTGAGCAACTGAACAAAACACTGTCACAGATCTCTATCCTAGCTCTTCTGTAGAGCTCTGACGCACACAAAAATGCCTTGATGAAGATACTGAGGAAGCTTATGTGCCCAACAACATAACTGGAGGCGAAATGGAAAATATGGCAGGACAAGTGCTGGAGAGCCATAAAATCACCTTCCACGAATATGAGCTGCCGCCGGAAGGACTGAGCCACAACAAGGCACTGCACATCAGCGTGCAATGTGAGGATTATTTCATCACTAGAGTCCTGATCGATGGAGGATCCAGCCTCAACATATGTCAGCTAATAACTCTCAGAACTTTGGGAAAAAGCCTACACGAGATCAATGATGGGGCTATCAATGTCAAGGCCTTCGAAGGGTCCCAAAGGTCTACTATCGGAGAAATCAGTCTATGCTTGCAAATAGGGCCAATATGGTTTGACGTCGACTTTCAAGTGATAGACGTCCCGGCATCCTACAACCTGCTGTTTGGATGACCCTAGATTCACGCCGGTGGAGCCATAGCATCGACCCTGCATCAGGCAGTGAAGTTCGAATGGAATCAACAGGAGGTGATTATTCATGGCGATGGTAGTAACCCCATACATAGTCGCCAGAGCATCCTAATGATTGGAGATAGAAGGAGAATAGGCGGATAAACATACACAAGAATAAATGGTGGGATAACAAGATCGAAAGTATCCTGAATTGGTGTGGATACGAACCTAGAAAGGGACTCGGAAAAAACCTCCAGGGGATCACTAAGCCCATCAAACTAAAGAAGCATGGCACTACATTTGGCTTAGGGTACGGTTATACTTGGGAAGAATTCCAGAACTGGTCGCCGCCATGACGCGGCCCATACTATCCATTGGAGCTTCCGATACCTAGTCTGTAGCAGACATTCCAACCGGCAGATACTATATATGGGTCAAAGGAAGATGAAGCATTGACAGCCATGAAGAATCTGTTTCTGGAGGATGATGATATGGACTGCTGTGTTCTTTTCGAGGAGGAATGGGAGGAAGGCCCTTCCATACAAGTTGTGAAATGAGGAGACCACCTCAACAATTGGTCAATTAGAACCGTCAAGGACCGAAAGGCTTCGGGGTAGCAAGTCTAAACAAAAGCATCATGCATCTCATTTTACTTTTTACTAGCTGATTTTTCTTTTCGCACTGTCTTTAATTTTGAAAAGAGCTTCGATGTTCCAAACAATTATGAATTTAATCAAAGCATTTCAGTTTATCATATATCTCACTCTTATTATTTTCTCTATCATTTACTCTATTTTTACACAACATTACTATTACTTACTTAGACGATGAACCAACGATTGCGACTTGCAACGAAACAATACAACAAATGGATATAGACTCATAAGAGGACGAAATACCAGAAGAGGTCATCAGAGAGGTCGAGAATTTTGAGAATAGGCCTAAGTCTAACTTGGACGAAACTGAGGACGTAAATTTGGGAGATAAAGAAAATGTCAAAGAAACCCGCATCAGTGTTCACCTGTCACCATCAGAAAAGGAAGAATATACAGAGTTCTTAAGGTAATATAAGGATATATTCGCCTGGTCGTATGATGACATGACTGGTCACAGTACGTCCATTGTAGCTCACAAACTGCCAACAGATCCAACCTATCCGCCGATAAAACAGAAACTCAGGAAATTCAAACCCGACATGAGTTTGAAAATCAAAGAAGAGGTTACTAAGCAAGTCAAAGCCAAGGTTCTAAGGGTAGTGGAATACCCAACATGGTTAGCCAACATCGTTCCGGTACCAAAGAAGGATGGGAAGGTTAGAGTCTGTGTCGACTACCGGGATCTTAACCAGTCCAGTCCCAAAGATGACTTCCCTTTGCCAAACATACACATTCTTATCGACAATTGTGCCAAGCGTGAGTTGTAGTCTTTTGTTGATTCTTTCGCTGGGTATCATCAGATATGGATGGATGAGGAAGATGCAAAGAAAATGGCTTTCATCACACCGTGGGGAATGTATTGTTACATAATGATGCCATTAAGGTTGAAGAATGTTGGCGCCACCTATATGAGAGCCATGACTACTATCTTTCACGACATGATACATAAGGAGATTGAAGTATATGTGGATGACGTCATCATCAAATCCAAGAAATCCACTGATCATATGGAATACTTGAGAAAGTTCTTCAACAAATTGAGGAGTTACAATCTGAAACTGAATCCCACCAAATGTGCATTCGGGGTTCCTGCTGGAAAATTATTGGGTTTCATCATGAGTCGTCGAGACATAGAATTGGACCCTTCAAAGGTCAAAGCCATTCAAGAATTACCACCTCCAAGGAGCAAGAAGGATGTGATGAGTTTCCTGGGGAGACTCAACTATATCAGCCGGTTCATTGCTCAGTCCACTGTCATTTGTGAACCCATCTTTAAAATGTTGAATAAAGACGCTACTACTAAATGGACTGACGATTGTCAGAAAGCCTTTGACATAATCAAGGAATACCTGTCAACGCCACCAGTCTTGGTTCCTCCTGAGTCCGGAAGGCCTCTATTGCTTTATCTCGTGATTTTAGATGGAGCATTCGGTTATGTTCTGGGACAACATGATGAAACATGGAGAAAGGAGCAAGCCATATACTATCTCAGTAAGAAGTTTACCCCGTACGAGGCCCGGTATTCTCTATTAGAGCTTACCTATTGTGCTCTGACTTGGGTAGCTCAGAAATTGAGGCATTATTTATGTGCCTACACTACTTATCTCATATCAAGAATGGACCCGCTGAAGTATATCTTCCAGAAGCCCATGTTTACTGGCAAGCTCGCCAAGTGGAAAATCCTGCTAAGTGAATTCGACATTGTTTACGTAACTCAGAAAGCAATCAAGGGTCAAGCCATAGCAGATCACCTTGCCAAGAATCCTATTGGCGGAGAATACGAACCCCTGAAAAAGATTTTTCCTGATGAAGAAGTGTCCTTTATAGTAGAAGATATTACAGAATCATATGATGGTTGGAGGTTGTTTTTCGACAGAGCCGCAAATTTCAAAGGAGTTGGCATAGGAGCAATCCTGGTATCAGTAACCGGCCAGCATTACCCGGTATCCGCCAAGCTCAGATTCCCTTGCCCCAACAATATGGCTGAATATGAAGCCTGCATCTTGGGACTCAAGATGGCCATCGACATGAGCATTCACGAGCTGCTAGTAATCGGGGATTTATACCTGCTCATGCATCAAATTCGAGAAGAGTGGGCAACCAAGAACTCCAAGATACTCCCCTACTTGCATCACAAATAGGAGTTAAGAAAAAGATTCACAAAGACGGAATTTCAGCATGTCCCCAGGGTCAAAATAAGTTCGTTGATGCACTAGCAACTTTATCATCCACGATCCAATATCCAGACACGAATTTCATTAATCCCATCCCATTAAAGGGTTATGATCAGCCAACTTATTGTGCTCACGTTGAGGAAGAAGCAGACGGAAAATCATGGTTCCATGACATCAAGGAGTACTTGACAACAGGGGAATATCCAGAACTTGCCAAAGCCACGCAGAAGCGCACACTTCGGAGATTATCCAACAACTTCTTTCACAGTGGGGGAATCCTGTATAGTAGGACTCCCGATTTGGGTTTACTAAGGTGTGTCGAAGCAAAAGAAGCATCCAGACTATTGGACGAAGTACACGCAGCGACCTACGGGCCGCACATAAATGGTTTTGTCTTAGCAAAGAAGATACTCCGAGCAGGGTATTTCTGGATGACTATGGAAACAGACTGTATCCTGTACGTTCACAAGTGCCATCGATGTCAAATACATGTAGACATGATAAAGGTGCCTCCAAACGAGCTTACTGCAACAAGCTCACCGTGGCCATTCGCCGCCTGGGGAATGGATGTCATTGGACCTATCGAGCCTGCCGCATCAAACGGGCATAGATTTATCCTAGTGGAAATTGATTATTTTACCAAATGGGATGAAGCAGCGTCATACAGGCAGTGACTAAGAAAGCTGTGATAGATTTTGTCCGCGACCGTATTGTTTGCCGATTCGGAATTCCAGAATCAATCATCACTGATAATGGTTGCAATCTCAACAGCGATTTGATGAAAGTAATGTGTGAGGCATTCAAGATCAAACATAAGAATTCTACATCCTACATGCCTAGATGAATAGAGTTGTGGAGGCAGCCAACAAGAATATTAAGAAGATATTAAGGAAGATGGTTGAAAGTCACAAACAATGGCATGAGAAGTTATCATTCGCCTTACTGGGATATTGAACGACGGTCCGCACATTGACCGGAGCAACTCCCTACGTGCTGGTTTATGGTACAGAGGCGGTCATCCCCACCGAGGTAGAGATTCCCTCCTTGAGGATCATACAAGAAGCAGAGTTGGATGACGCTGAATGGGTCAAAGGCTGCTACGAGCAGTAAGCCCTTATAGATGGGAAAAGGATGAATGAAATTTTCCACGGTCGATTGTATCAGAACAAAATGTCTAGAGCTTTCAACAAAAGAGTTAAGCCAAGGAATTTTACAACGGGGTAAGTGGTGTTGAAGAAAATATTCCCACATCAAGATGAAGCCAATGGGAAATTCTCTCCTAACTGGCAAGGCTCGTACATGGTTCATCGGGTTCTAACCGGATGAGCCCTTATTCTTGCAGAGATGGACGGAGAAGTCTGGCCAAAGCCAATCAATTTAGATGCAGGAAACAACACTATGTGTAACCACCTACGATTCCCTTATGATGTAATTTGAACTACGCCTGATCGGATTCCTATTTAAGAGGGGATACGTAGGCAGCCCTATGGGTACAGTCATAATTTAATAAAAATTCCATTTTCCCCCTGCTATTGGAACTAGGGCAGAATTTTGAGGCGGACCCTCAAAATTCCGAAGTTGATTTTTTCAGCCATTCAGCGCAGCCGTCAGAAGTGCTAGCCCAGTAAACTGGGGCAGAATTTTGAGGAGAGCCCTAAAAATTCCACAGCAAAAGAGGTTGCAATGTCTTGAACCACGTTGCAGTCGTTGGTTCATCTAAAGAAAATTATTTTCTACTTATGCTATAGTTACTAAATCATGCATAACTATTGTTCGAATTGCTGCTGTTTAGCGATACTACCCCAATGATACGCAACGCCGGAAGCCAGGGGAAAATGAACTAGCCTTTTCCCCTTTACAAAGATCACGATTTTTCTTTGGATGCAGGCACTCAACTTACAATATTGTCAGAAATATTTATGTACGCATACTTTCTCAAGAATGCAACTTCTCAGAATCATCACTTGTTCGTAATTGCTATCCGTACACAACCTCCCCAATAGTCATGATATCGTAATCAACTATCAGCTAAGAAATCTCATTACTACTTGTCCTTTTATGTTCTCTCATTGCATAAGGCTACCTTTCTGCCTTTCGAGACTACGACTGTCTCCATCTGGATTATTTGCATTGCATAAGGCCACCTTTCTGCCTTTCGAGACTAAGGACTGTCTCCATCTACATTATCTGCATTGCATAAGGCTACCTTTCTGCCTTTCAAGACCAAGCACTGTCTCCATCTGCATTATCTGCATTGCATAAGGCTAGATTTTTGCCTTTCGAGACTAAGCACTGTCTCCATCCTGCATTTTCCTTCATTGTGTAAGGCTACCTTTCTGCCTTCTAAGGTTAAGCCCTACCTCCACCTGCATGGCTGAAATACCGCCACCTCCATTTGCATCGGCTGAAATATCGCCACTTTATCTCTCTTGCATGGCTGAAATATTGCCACCTTTTACATACGTCTTGCAATCAGCTGAAATATCGCCATTTTACTTTCTACATCGGCTGAAAGATCGCCAGTTATATCTAAATCCCCATCAATCTGTCAGCTAAAATATCGCCATTTACATTTTACATCAGCTGAAACATCACTGTTTTATTTAAATTTCTGTCGGCTGAAATATCGCCATTTACATTTTTTGCATCGGCTGAAATACCGCCAAATCTTGCATTTCATGGGTTGAAATACCGCCTAATCTTTCATCTCATCGACTGAAACACCACCAAATCTTGCATTTCATGTACTTAAATATCGCCAAACTATCCGAGTGCGTCATTGTTCAGAGGCATCATCTTCATAGCCCGAGAACACCATGTCATTGCCCGAGGACCCACTTTATATCATGCACATCATTATTCAAAGTTATCATGGTTCGGAGGCACCATTATCATAGCCCGAGAACATCATTTCATTGCCTGCAAACCCTTTAATTTTGTGCTTCGTGGCCCAGGACATCATGGTCCGAGGACGTCATCCTAACCGTCCAAAGACATCATTCATGGTCCAACAGGAACTTGTATCATGTTTAAGTTTATGCACGATATACGTCATATTACTCACTTGCAGGTACACCATCTAGCAACGGTCGTCTCAGCAGGAGCGATCTCGCCCCAGTTCCCGCAGCCGATCAAGCTTCAAAATAGCTTTTTCCCCCCCTAAACATCATGTCTGTCTCTTTCGAATCTCCATCGGCATGTTCGGTCAATGGTTCTTGAACTACATACGACTTGATTCTTGTAAAACTAGGGATATGTAGGCAACTCAAAAACCAGAGCCTGGTCAATTTCTTTTCAAATCACCACTTCTGGTCAAAATTGGCCATCATATCTTCACCCGACAACTCTTTCGTCCTTCTCGGGTAAAGAGGGGCAGCTGTTGATACCCAATTTTTACCATAAGTTTTTTTATATACCCAAAATATTTTTATAATAGCATATATGTGTATATATAAGCACACCCAAAAGTTTTGGCATTTCTTTTAATTTTTAAACCAATTGATTGCCTATTTTAATACAACAAAATCTAGTAATTATTTTCCAAAATTATTATTTTAGGGAAATAGCTTATTTTATTCTTATATTTAAACCGAAATGTAATTAAGGTATTTTTTTGCAAATTTTTACGAATTTATTTGGTATTTTTAAAGCTAAATTGCATGTAATTGCGATTATAACCTATTTTGCGATTAGTAGCATTATATAATGACAAAATTATTTCCAGCATTTTTAATTAATATTTATATAGTATTCATTTTCTTAGTGTTTTTAATTTACTATTAAAATCATTATTACTATTTTTATAAAATAAAAGGGGAAAATTGACTATTTAACACTTAGCCCATTTTTATTTCAATTATAGACCTTTCTCCTCTCAATTTTGGCCCTTAATTTTGACCCAATTCCACCCCAATTAAATCAGCCCAATTTCGTTTTTACCCGGCCCCCAACCCAAGTTAAAAACCTACACGGTTCCTATTATTGATCCAGGTCGTTGATCATTTTGATCAACGGTCATAAGCCGCCCTTGCCTTTTTAACTCCAAACGACTAACCTAATCCCTTCATTCTCATCCGATAGCCTCCCTTGAATCCCTTTCCTCTCCCATTCTCTCTGCAAACCCTAGATGCTGCCACCCAAACTAACCCTAATCCCTTCGATTCTCACCGGAATCCATGGCTTCTCAAGCCATGGATGGCCTGTATATACCCCCACCATCACTAGACCTTGGGTGTTTGAGGTTTTGAAGGCCGACTCCAATGGTTCTCTCTTCAGATCTTCTCAGATCTATAGTTCTATGGCCTCTCTGGCCATGCTCCAGCGTATTCAAGTTCTAGAGGCTTGACTCCTGACCTCTTCGACTCAGGATATGATTTGTTCTTCCAAAACCTTATCGTTTCTAAGATTTCTCATAAACCCTAAGTCGTTCGAGGTTCTTCTCTATTTGTTTTCTTAGATCTATGCTATATCGGTCTTATATGACCTTTTTAAAGTGTTTTCCCCAATTTTTCCTTCAAAAATCGTTTGATTTCAAATTAGGGTTTTTGAAAGTGTTTTGATTCTTGTCGTTCTTTCCTTTTAGATTTTTGTCTGTATTATGCTTGCATGTTTTCCTTCTCTATTATTCTTGTATTTGTTCTTCTTTTCTTTTATATGTGTGCTCGCATGATTAATCTGTGTTAAACTGTTTCTCACTTTTCTACCATGTATGTTACTACTGAGTTTCTTGACTTTTGCTTTTATGAACTCTGTTTGTGTTAAGCATGTTTCGTCTATTCTAGACTTGTCTAAGTTCCGAGTTTCCAACACGTGTCTTTTTATCCTCTCGAATCAATTTCCCTTCTCTGATTGTTTCAAATCTGCTATCATGGTTTGTTTGTTTCTCATAAGACTCCTTGAGTCTGTTCACTTGCCTACTCATTTATGTGTTTGATTCAATTTGAAACCCTAGAATTTGGGGGTATCTTTGATAAGCTGGATTAGGGTTTCACTTTGGGAACCTGGACCTTCAGACGCATTACGAATCTATGTCTGAA
Organism: Nicotiana glauca; assembly: GCA_026770625.1. Taxonomy (NCBI): domain Eukaryota; kingdom Viridiplantae; phylum Streptophyta; class Magnoliopsida; order Solanales; family Solanaceae; genus Nicotiana; species Nicotiana glauca. The sequence goes on along the minus strand of MU698775.1, from coordinate 48,657 downwards.
CTCGTATTCTTTTGTTTTATGATCCTATACCTTGCAATGTTAGACTTTATGTTTGATTTGTTTGCTTTATATATATGAGAAACTCCTCTTTCAAAAGGGTTTTTGACAATTACTTGTATGATTTTGACTCCTTTGATAGAGTCTCGACTAATTGCTACTGATTTTCTCTATTTGAGCCCTCCTCTACCTATTCCTGACTGGGTTCATTCGAATCAAACCTGTTTACCTTGATTTTATTAGTTGTCTGATTGATTCCCTTTCCTTTTCTTTACAAATCAAGTACCGTTGAGTTCTTTCCTTAAATAAACTTCATGTATTTTCCCTTTCTTATGCTACTATGACATATTTTACTCAAATTTTCTTTCCTTATTTACATTCTCCCGTTTTAAATTGAATCCCCTGATTTAAGGGAGAATATTTGAGACTGATTCTTTAAAAAGGTCTCCTTACCTTTCTTGCTTGTTCTTTTACACTATAAAAAGGGGCTGCCCTTTTGCATTTTACACACGACATATGCTATAGTCTTTTTCCTGAAATCACACTCACACGCATAAGTTACTCTTGCTATTTGTACTATGGCTTGTTACAATATTCCTGCTCTCTCCTTGCTTTCTAAAACTGGTATGTCCTAGTTTATTTCTAGTCTCAACTCCAATGTGTGTTTATTTACCAGTTCTTATGTCCATTGGTTACATTCATGTCTAAAGCATTTAATCATTGTACAATACACTTATGTCTTGCTCACTTCTTGTAGTGAATCACATCCCTATGTCCCATTATGTGATTTAAGTTATGGTTCATAAACATGGCAATATTTGAAGTTATTGTCCATGGATATGAACTGGACCCTTTGGGCCCAATGCTTTTTCTGTTTCCCATCCCTATTCCCTTATTATGTGTGCTGAGTAACAGCTTTGGCCTGACAGTATTCTAATTACTGCCCAGGCCATAGCTTGACCTTCATTAGGTCTTTACTCTCTAATATTTGGCCAACAGGTTTGGTCAGGGGTGTGCTAGTCTACTTTGTGGCTGGACATGACCACAAGCCTGCCTGGGTATTCCCTACCACCCTTTTGTTAAACTTGCACTCATTCTTAGAACTTAAGTTCTGCCCCTCTCTTGTGAGACTTGCCTTGGGACCCCTGAGCTTCATCTGAACTTGGACACCTGAGGGCTGGCCCTTCCACACTGCACTACAACTTTTTGATTAGCATCTTGGATATATGCACTTTCTGGGGTTCCTGAAACCTATTGGATCTCAGAAACACCCTAGATGAGAGAAGGCTTGGAAATCTAGATCTCGGAGGTGGCTCAATATCATATTATTAGACATTAAGTCTGAATTAGGTTGTTTGAATGTACCTGATGATTCCTGATGTAATTTTTAATTTCAGTTTTTATTTCTTTTGGGCTGTAATAATTTGTATAAACTCTGGGATTTAGTATAAAAAAAAGGGAAAGGGTTTAATTTTATGCACTAAGGGTAGAAATCATGCCCATAGGGGTTTATTTATGATTTGTAAAACTTCACGCGTAGAAAACATGTCTATAGGATTCAACAGTTGATTTCTGCAATGAAGAATTTAGATACCATGCCTATAGGGATTTGCATTTCTGCATATAATAATGCCATTAGGCAAACAATTAGGTTTAACAACTAAGCATGTAGAAATATGCCTATAGTGATTTGCATTTTGCAGACAATAATGTCATTAGGCAAACAACTAGGCCTAACAACAGGGTTGCATATGAATACCATGTTTACAGTACTCCTGCTTAAAGTGTCTGAATCAGTTAACGCGTAGAGAGCATGCCTATAGGCACTTCGAACCTAAGTCGTCTTCACTTATTCAAAATAACATTCGCTTCTTTTTTTACGAAAATTAGCATTCACTAAAATAGCGGATCTTTTTTAGACAAATCTTCATTTTTCTGAAACTCATGTAATCCCTTTCCCCGATTAACATGCACGTCTTCTGAAGTTCATTACTTTTCTTTTAAGACTTTTCAAAATAGTGCACTCTTTTTCTGAAACTCCTTTGACTCCTTTTGCTCTGTAACTCTATTTTATAATCAGTTTTATGTTTTAAAACCAGTAATTCTATCCAACACTTAGACAAAAGGGATTATTTAATCAACCAGATCGGTTTTAGTCAACTGCATTCGAGCGAGCCTAATGTAGACTTTCCATCTAAAAGTATTTGTTGAACTAGTCTACTCGTCGTTTTATTTAATTAAGACCAAACCAGTACGTGTAACACATGCTAAACTCAATGGCCTTTATCTGATTTAACGAGGTTTACTTGAGCCTGACCTGCTTATTTGCTTTCCCCTTTTATTTGCATTATGTGTTTTTATTGTCGCCTTAGTATTTTGTCATTTGAAAACTCTTAAAAGCCCCAAACCCGTCTCCCTTTAGGACTAGTAGTCCAATTGCCTCCGGAACTGATAGGATTGGGACAAGAAATAGCATGCAATAAATAACGATACTATTCTGCGCATTAATACCTTAATGGGGTGGGAAAGGGTGGACATGGAGATGATGATCACACAATAACACTATGCGTACGATTGGTTACCGGTGTTGTGTGGATGATCCTTTTATTTTAAGAACCTAGAACCCCCTTTCCTTTACGCAATTATTTTCAGTTTGTCGACTCTCAGTTCTGTAAAATTCTGCATTCTTGTTTTAATCATTAAAATTTCCCCCTCTGATTTTCGCACTACACTTTGCTCTAAAATTTTCTGCTTATCACTTCCTTGTTTGATAATTTGTATTCATTACTTGATCCCATTTTTCTGCATTTAGATATTCCTGTCAATGATTAGGAAGTCACCTATTCGAATTTCAGCATGTTTAGCAACCTTTATGCACACCTACTTGCAGTCTTTATGTGAAATCATCTTGTATGTTTGCTTGCTTTAAAGTCACAATTGTAACATGGCCGGGAACCACACTAGTGGATCTTATGGGGTGCCTAACACCTTCCCCTCGAGATAATTTCTAGCCCTTACCCGAACTCTGGTTCTTCATCTCAAATTCTTCCTTAAAAGTATCCTAATGCACTATAATTATTAGGTGACGACTCTTCCAATCCAAAAATCCAATTCCCAAATGGCCATAGAGTTGTCTTTCCCAAATGTCGTAAACCTGATTCTCGCTTTTAGAGAGAGAAAAACGGGGTGTCGACAGATGGTAAGCACTTGATCCTAATAAGCGGTATCAAACCAAGGTCATAGATTCAAGATTCGATTCTCAGGTACAATATGTTTGTGTGTGGCAGGTCTTGGGGGGGGGGGGGGGTTGTTGGGTAACACCACCATTCTGCCTAGGTGAGTCCCAGATGATGGGTTCGGGATGGCTAGGGTTGGAGTCATGGTCGAACATAGAGCTTGGTCGACGGGCTTGGTGAAGAAATAAAGTTGCATCCTGCTTGATGCATAGCCATTTAATCACTTGGAACCTTTTTTTCTCTTAGGGTGCCTATCTTGGCTTGCCAAACTGATTCCAAGTGTTTGGTTAAGCATTGCCTATTTCCATCAAGATTCAACTTTTATAATGACAAGCTGCTACTAGTGTCATATTCTACTGGCTTAAATACTTCTGACTTCCTCTTATTTATGTCAATGACAACATTGTTGTCCTTAATATCTTTATATTTATAGCTGAATAGGGTGTCAAGCTCAAGTTAATGTAAAACTTCTCAGAAATTCTAGTGCAATTACTAAAGGCAAATTAACAGTAAGAATATCCATAGATGTGCAGTTACATTGATATAAAAACATTGTGGTTAAAGTAAACTATAAGATCAGGATACCATGGCTGATATGTTGGACATTTCTCAATAAATTATTTCAAGTGTTGAATTTTGGATAGGGAAAAAAGGTTATAGTATTCCCTCATAATATACTCTAATTTATCAGAAGTACATAATCCTAGGTTATATTTACCATGCTTTAACGCATTTATATTCCTCCAAGAAATTCTATCCAACTCATCAGGAATCATCGGCCTTGAGAGAGAAGGGAGTCTGTTACAGATAGACAGTGGGAATGTGCATTATTCAAAGATGACAGATATGACTTGACGAAATCATCAAATCCACCGCGATGATCAAACATTAGGCCAGTTGATGAAATGCCGAGTTTTGATAACTCAGGTCAGGCCACAACACCATCCAAAGAACAACAAGATTTGTCACATAGTTGGCAAAAACGAAGGTTCTGAATAAGAGCATAACAAGCCCAACTTTAAGACCAACTCCACTTGCCCTTGAACAAAATCAATGCCTATGTTTTGATCAACAGCCTGAAGAATATTACCTCTATTCCAGCACAAGAACACCCAATCGACAAAAACCAGATCATCGCTGTCATGTCTTGGCTCTATCAGCCTCCTACCACAGACAACTTCAAGAAAAAATGCCCCAAAAGAAAATACATCACCACTAGGTGTTGCTCTACCAGTTCTAGTATGCTCTGGTGTAAGGTAACCAAGAGTACCAACGATACGAGTAGACGGAGGATCGGTTCCATGACCATATAGCCTCGCGAGGCCAAAATATCCTAATCTTCCATTTAGTTCACCATCCAACAAGACGTTACTAGCATTAATATCTTGATGAAAAACTACGTGGTCACATTCTTCATGCAAGAAGAACAGTCCTTATGCTACGCCTCTAATGACTCTGAACCTTTGGTTCCAATCTACGGTAAATCTTGGTTGATTGAATAAGTACTTGTCTAGACTTCCATTAGGCATGTATTCACAAACAAAAGCGTCTCTCCTTTTCGCCTGCAATATCCTAAAAGTGGTACTTAATTCCTGTGTTGTATACGACCGATGCTTACAATCTCTGCAACAAATTCCTTCATTACTTGTTGTGATTCTTCAGATATTTTCTTTACTCCTATCAAGTTTTAATATAGGCATCACTCCTCTATAAACTTTACCAAATCTTCCAGCTCCCAATAGTTCCTTTTTTCTGAATCCCTTAGTAGTAGTGTACAAATCTTTATACTTAAAGCTTTGTGGTCTATAGTCAAGTTCCCAATCTTCAAGAAGTTCTTCAAGTTTCTTCTTCCTTCTTATATAATAAACCACCACTGAGATTGCTATAACTAAAGATACCAAAGAGATTATTGGCAAAGCAGTTGTTAAAAATCTTGGTAACTCTTTGCGCCCAAGACGAGGAATATTAGGAAGTTGAGAAAGTTCTTGAGCTTTTCCATTTGTCTTGAAACTCCATCCCAATATATAATGATGTGTTGGGACTGAACCAGTTAATGATGAAAAACCAAGATACATAGTCGGATCAAGAATTGGTGAAAGATCATATTTCAAAAGCAAGAGTGGCCTAACTGGTTTTGTCACATATAATGGAGCTAATGTTACATTAATTTGCTGAGTGTTGCCATCATAATCCACCCAAACTTGCATTGGCTTGCCACTAATAAGAGTCAAGTTCGGAAACAAACTAGTTTCATCAAAATAACCTGCTGTCTGAACTGCTATAGAATTCAATCCATTAACATCAATTCCAACATGATTGTCATTAATATCATAAAATCCCTTCCTTATGATTGTATCAAGATCAACTCCAACAACATGGTTTGAACTAGGAAAAGCCCCCTCAAGTCCTCTTTTTGGCGCGATAACGAAAACCAATCCATGACCACTCAAAATTTCCATAATCAGACCTTATAGCAAACAAAAAAGTTGTGGAGAAGAAAATGCAGTAACATTAGGTGAATTCTTGAAATGAATTGGATTTGGATAAAAAGCATGGCCTTGATCTTGTGTTTTAGAATTTGTTAATAGTAAAAGGCCAGTTGATGTGAATTCAGCTATGCCATCCAAGCTAATATTCCTTGATTGGAATCCATTGTAAATGAATCCATCAACTTCACAAGAAACTAGTGCAAAACCAACTAAGAAGAAAGTCAGTAGTATGAGAAGATTGAAAAACATTGGCAATGTTCTTGATTGGGAAACTATTGTGACCAAATGTAGTTGTGTTCTACTGTTTATACTTATGATCATGACAAGAATTTTTTTTTCTATACAGTCTAATTAATGAATCTTCGTACGTCAATGTCATAAAAAATGAGAAAATCAATAAATGCATTAAAAATGTATGTGCAAGAGGCTATGTCCAAATCTTCTATAGTAATCTAAGAAGATCATATTCCATGAGTCATTGGCCAAGTAATCCAAAAGATCATCTACCAAGTTGGTTCATCATTTTTGTACTAAAATTTGGAATACATAAAAAAAGAGTATACACTCTACCCTCTATACAACAGCTTCATTTCTTCCAAATATTTTTGGATATTATAGCAACGTGCAGTTGTATAGAACATATATTATAACATAACATGAAAATTGGTTCCGGAAAAGCTTGACTTTTATATATAGTAAAGTGCTATTATACAGGGATGCTATTATAGAAAGATCTGACTGTATTTCAAGTTCTCAACTGCAGCCCCTTTCATAAAAAAAGGTCTGTTGGTATCGACCTATTTACTTTCAATTTGCGACTGATTCAGTCGAAAACCATAAAAAATATTTTCGCGGTATTTATTGAGTGACCGAATCAGTCGCAATTTGGAGCAAAAAAAACTAATATGTATATTTAATAAAGTTTCCGACCGAATCAGTCGAAAATTGCATCTGAATTAAGTCGGTCGGAATTATTCAGCCGCAAAATTGATGTTTTAGTAGTGGTATGGGTATGGTCTACATATATTTTACGTTTCCCAGATCCCACTTATGAAATCACACTGAATTTATTGTTATTGTTGTTATTGTCATTACTTTAAATTGCTTAAGAAAAATGTAATAGCTTAATGTAGTAAAACATCTAAACCATTAGATACGGAGCAAGGGTGTTTGGTATGATTAGTTTGGGTCCCGGGGGCCTAGGGTAGATTCCGGTCGGTTAACGGATCAAATTTGGAGTTTGAAGAGGGCTGAACTACTGGTTGTTATCATAATCATACCTGTGAGAAAGTGGTCGTAGGTGCGGAGACGCAGAAGCGGCTAAGAAGGCACATGTGCGGATTTTGGTCAGGAGGAAAGGGACCGCAAATGTGTTCAGGGCTCCGAAGAAGCGGGCCTATATCTGCGGACGTAGCGGTGCAGAAACGGATATTGGGCAGCATGGGAAGGACCGCATATGCGGTATTTGGGTCGCACCTCCGGAACCGCAGAAGCGGTAGAGGAGCCATAGGTGCAGAAACAGCTGGAGTCAGAGAATTGTTTCAAATTCGAGAATTGGCCATTCTTCTCCCATTTTTTTACTTGGCATGAGCGATTTTAGGGAGTTTCAAAAGGGGATTTTTGTCATCAATTCCAAGGTAAGTTATCCACGCCTATTTTGAGTTAAATACATCAACTATGTATGAATTTGAACATGAAATTTGTAGAAAACTTGGGGCTTGAGGGAAAACCTAGAAGGTTAGTATTCTTGGAATTTAGCCACGATTTTGGGTATGGAATCAATAGAAAATCATATATTTGATTTCGTAAGTTCATGGGTAAACTTTGTCTTCAAGAAATTTCAAAATCCGGGCATGTGGGCCCGACGACATTTTTGTTAACTTTTCGATTGGGGTTGGGAATTGTTATAAATTCGGTTGTATTGAATGATTGAGAATATATTAATGGATTGGTATCATTGTTGGCTAGTTTTGAAGCTTTGTGCATCGATTGGAGTCTTCGGAAGAGCGTGCAATGCCGATTATGGATGTTCGGAGCGAGGTGAGTCTCCTTTCTAATCTTGTAAGAGGGAATTATCCCCATAGGTAAATTAATTAGTTATGTGCTCCTATTTGTGGGGGATAGGTATGCACGAGGTGACGAGAGTCCGTGCATAGCTACTATTATGCTACTATCCGGGTAGTATAAGACCCAAAAGCATGCTATACTTGGATTAATTGTAAACTTATTGACAGCTCGAATTTCTTAAACCGCATCGAATCAATAAATAAAGTTCAAAAAGGATTAAACTTTTTTTCTTAAATTATTAAAAGATAAAGTGGCTTTTATTTGAATAAATATTCCCTGGTAAACTCTTAATTTTCTATCAGAGTATTTATTTCTATGTGTACCTACGTCGCATGTATGATTTGTGAGTAGGGTGATTGTTTAATTTATGTTGACCACGTCGCATGGATAGTTCACGAGCAGGGTAATAGATGCATCTATGGTTCGCACCGTTCGATCCTCGCCAGTGCACAGTTTATATTTCTGTTGGAGCGGGCCGTCGACCTCAGCATGATTTGCGCATTCTTGTATTGCTTGCCCTGTAACTTATTGGAGTTGTTGCTGCCTCTTTCTGGCTTAAGAATATATGTATAAATGATGAAAAATAATGATTTCCTAGAAAAGAATGAATTGTTTATTTGCTTCAACCCATTGAATTATAATCATGTTTATAAAAATTCACGATTTAATATATTATGGATATATCATCATTGGACAATTAGTAAGTATCGAAGTTGCCATCTCGTCTCTACTTCTTTGAGATTAGATGAGATACTCATTGGGTACACGTTGTTTTCGTACTCATACTACACTTCTGCGCATTTTTATTGCACAGACATATGCATCTCTAGTGGCCTACTGGGTATAGCAGCATGGATGACACGGTGACTTAGGTGAGCTGCACTTCTGCAGGCGATCCGCAGCCAGCAGAGCTCTTTCAGTTTTCTGTATTTATTTCTGTCCAATATTGTATTTCAGACGATTATTGTATTTTATTATTTCTTAGAAATTGCTCACGCACTCGTGATACCGGGTTCTGGGAGGATTTTTGGATTATTAAATGTTATGTTTTGTTAAATAATTTGCGGTTATTTCTGTAATTTTATTATTAGCTATTTAATGTATAAAGAAAAATGATTTTAGACAATACAAAAATTGAAAGTTAATTAAGTATTTTGGTTGGCTTACCTGACAACGGTGTCCGGCGCCACCACGACCCTCGGTGGATTTTTGGTCGTGACAACATGTATCAGAGCACTAGGTTCCTAAGGTCTCACGAGTCATGAGCAAGTCTAGTAGAGTCTCGCGGATCGGTATAGAGACGTCTATACTTATCTCGGGTGGCTGCAGGACTGTTAGGAGTACTTCCCTTCTTGATTCCTTAATGTGCGATTTGATTCCTCGAGGGTTTTGCCCTTGTTTCCTTTCTACTTAATCTTATGCGACACGAACCGCTTGTAATAAATTGAGCATAGAATAACTGTAATGGTACTACATATGTGATACAGGATGTTTCTCCCGGTATAGCTGATCGGATTATTATCGTCGCTTGGTAGAAGGATATTTTATTGTTTCAATCCAGTAGCGGTACTTCTGAGAGCTCTGAAGCTAGGCACAAGTTGCCATGATGCTTATGAACGATTGTTCTGCAGTAGCGATATGATGGTAGGATGTTTGCCTACGTGTCGTGGCAGTGAATGACTTGAAGGGAGGTTTACTCGGTACATAATCAAGAGATTCAATATTTTATTCCCGGTAGGGGAAAGGCAATTGGACTAAATATGGTCAGATGTGGGCTGGTGGAAGTAATGAGACTTGGTGTTTGCAAGCGTGGTGGAGCTTTCTTCTATGATGGGGTGTCGTTGTCGTAATTGAATGTACTAAGTTCGCCGGTGTTATAATCTTCTACAATTTGCTTTGGGAGCAGGAAATGGTGAGATAGTATTGAATAAGTGACTGGCAGAGATCGGTCGTGTGAATGTGGTTGATAATTCACAGTATAAAAAGGGGGTTTTACATAAAGAATTCGAGAATTTAGGCGGTTGATTGCGCAAGGTTATGTCAATAAGAGATAAGGAATCCCGGTGAGTTCTAGAGTTGTGTAATATTGGCTTCAAGCTAAGTGGGAGAGTCCCACCACCTATGATTGGGTTGCATGGTTAACCACTTGTGAGGTTTTCTGGTTGTTAGCATGTTTCTAGGTTATTTCGGCTACGGAAAAAGAACGTAAGTGGTAAATTGAGAAAAGGAACTGTTAAAGGGTGCTATGGCTGGCCTTATAAGCTCATGTTCAGACTTGGGGAAGGATTCAAGATTGTGCTTTGTAAAGATGTGGGCTCCAAGGGAAGTGATTCTGTCAGGTGCTTCACTAATAGGGTATTCATGTGATAGAAGAATCATGGAGTTTATTATATTCGAGGGCAAGTCAGAGCGGGTGGATCTCAACAACGGTCCTAGTGAATTCAAAGGATAAGGTGTGATGCCTAACGATTTTGAGCCTATAGGTACGGTTAAGAATCAAGCTTGATGGTAGCCTATGAGAAGGGGCACAGAATGTCTATGATGTTTTGACTTGCGATGTAGCAATTGGGAGGTACAAAATAGTTCGTGGCATTTGAGATAGCATGTTCTCGTGACTCAGGGTCACGTGGGATGAGTGCGGATGGAGTGTGTTAAGTGTTGGATGGAGTTATCATTGTTTCTATGGCAATTAAGGATAAATTGGAAGAAGAGGGACTGGTTAGAGATAGTCGGTATGGCATGTTGCTTGTAGCGAGCAGTTCTTTCAGCGGGATTGAGTTATGCAAGTGAATTGTGATGGTGCGTGTGAGGCTTGTCGGCCGCTGTAGTTGGTGGTATTCAGAAAGTATTTTACTGATGTGACCTGATACGTAAAGGTGGGCCCCGAAAGGGCTATGGTGGCTTAGACCACTACTTAGAGATTTTTCATGTTCTACGGTTATGAGAATTCACCTATGTGTTGTTATGGTTCTCCTGAAGTGAGTTAAGTGAAAATCTTTTATATGATAAAGTGATAGCCCAATAGTGGTTCCGAAGCTATGATGAAAAGCGTGTTCTATCGTATATTGGCATGTTAGGTGCACTGAGTGGTATAGAATTTGAAGTAAAGATCAAGGTAACAACTCGGTGTGGACAAGGTTGTCACAATCTCAGATGAGCAGGAAAGGAGTTCGGTGTTTAAGGTAAGTTGGTATTGTCTTCAGCATCACATGAGATCGTTGTTTTGAGAAAGAGGCTTTGCATCCTAGTTAATGATTCTTGATCGCTTTTCAGCATTAGTGCGGCTGGTGGTTTTGATGTGCGGACCCGTTATTCATTTTGGAAGGTTGTGGGAGCGTGTCCCACAGGAAGATAGTATAAGTGTGACGTAGTCACTTGATTGATTAAAGATTTAAACTAAGTATGAGGATTGTGGTAATATCATTAATTTGAGAATTTATGCCTGGAGGGCGCTCTGTTCATTAGGTTATGGACTGTGGAGGTTTGCCCTGCTATGAGGGTTGTTCTTATGTGTTGTGAAAAAAGGGAGTTATTATGGACCTTTTAAAGGTTATTTGCCTAGTTGGTGCAATTAGAAATCAACTTGATATCTGTGGATTGATCTAAATGTGAACAGGGGCTTATATTAGGCCAGATGTGTTCATCTCAGCAATACGCTCCTTGTAGAATGGAGTCGGGGTGTTATTTTGTTGTCAGCAATTTCATGTAATGATACATTGTGACGTGCGAGTTGTGAGACGGCTTGGTGAATTTCTTATGCGTTGAAGTTCCGCATAGAGATGAGGTTATATGAGCAGGATGGCTCTTGAGATTCACATCATATATCTCACTTTAGTTGTGCTCGAGTTTGTGGATTATAATGTTATATGTCTCCCCAGGGAATGGTATTATACACTTAGCGAGTTTATGACTGATATTCAGTATTTTGTAGTAATGAGCAATTTAGCTCAATGTAAATCTCCTTATGTGAGTTCCATGTGTGGATCAGGTGGCACGCCGCCAAGGTTATAATTGCTCGGATTGGGTTACGCACGTCAACAGTGTGATGTTCAGTACAGTTCCCCATATCTGTTTATTGTGTTCCGTTTCCTATTTTCTGAAGGAAGCTCATATTAGTTGTACGCCTGCGTCGCATGTATGATTCGCGAGCGGGGTAATCAAAATTCCTTTTCAGAGTTCATTTTCCTTTTTGTATCACATTCTAATTGGTAGCCTATTGGCACATTGTGGCATCATATGAGACTTTTGGTCATGTCGGGGTGGCTTATTGCCTGAGCAGTTCGTACTGGGTGAGACGAGATTGTTGGATTTAGGATCAGTGCAATCTGATTACATGAAATATATTAAGGAGCAAAGATCATTATTTGGTTTAAAATGAGATAATGTTTCTTGTTAGAAGTATAGTCTCAATGATTGGTTGACTCGACAGTTGATTATGAATTTCTGCACATCTCTTTCATTGTGGCGGCATTGTAAGAGTTAGAGTAAGACTTGTTTATGTCATGGGGTGCAATGGGAGCATCAGAGTCGTGGAATTTTGACTAAGTTGATCAGAAAATGTTATTGTGGTCTAGTGAGTAAAGTGATGCTAGGTGTGAATTTAGCAAAGTTATGCAACCATGTTTTGGTACAACATGTAGTTATTGATATGGTGATCTTATGTTGGAAACAGATCGGGAATAGAATTCCGGATGTTGGAATTGGGGTCTAAGGCTTATTTGCTTGAATAAAAGGAAATATCTTCAGAATTGATCGAGCTGATGTGCTCAACTGAGTTGTGGTAGCACGGGAAGGTGCATGAGAAGTTAAACAGTGATTTCAGACTACTTCAGTATAGTTCTCAACACGTTCGAGAACGAACATATGTTTAAGTGAGAGGAATGTAACGACCTGACAGGTCGTTTTGAGCTCTAGCACGTCGTTCAGTAGTCTAAGGCCATGAACAGCTTCATTTCAGGTATTATGACTTGTACGCGTGGTCGGAAATATGTTTCGGGAAGTTCAGAGTTGATTTGGAAAGTAAATTCTCATTTCGGAAGCTTAAAGTTGAAAGAATTAACTAGGATTGGAATTTTGAGTAAACGACCTCGGAATTGGGATCTGAAGGTTCTAGCAGGTTTGTATGATGATTTCGGACTTGGGCGTATGGCCGGATCGGGTTTTGGATGACTCGGGAGCATTTTGGCGCCTATTGTGGAAGTTAGCATTTTGGGAAGAAATTTCATAAGTTTGGCTTGAAGTTCATTCCAGTGTTACTCGATGTCCATTTGGGAATCCGAGGTTGGGAGTAGCTCCGTATGGTGATTATGGATTTGGAAGCGCAATCAGAAGTGAATTCGGAGGTCCGTAGGTCATTTTGGAGTCATTTGGCTGAAGATAGAAATTCGAAGGTTTTTGAGAAGTTTGACCGTAAGTGGACTTTTTGGATATCGGGGTCGGAATCTAATTCCGGAAGTTGGAGTAGGTCTGTAGTGTCAAATATGAGTTGTGTGCAAAATTTGGGGTCAATCGGTCATGATTTGATAGGTTTCGGCATCGAAAATAGAATTTTGAAGTTCTAAGATTAAAAAAGCTTGAATTGGAGGTTGGTTCCTCATTTTAGCATTGCTTGATGTGATTTGAAGCCTCGAGCAAGTCCGTAATGTGTTATGGGACTGATTGGTATGATTGATTGGGTCCCGGATGCCTCAGGTGGATTTCGGGCAGTTAATGGATCGAATTTGGAGTTTGAAGAGGGTTGAATTGCTGGTTGCTGTCATAACCACACCTGCAAGAAAGGGGCCGCAAGTGCGGAGCCGCAGAAGCGGGTAGGAAGGTGCAGGTGTTGATTTTGGTCAGGAGGAAAGGGACCGAAAATGCGGTTAGGCTCTGCAAAAGCGGGACCGCATCTGCAGAAGTAGGGGCGCAGAAGTGGAAATTGGGCAGCCTGGGAAGGACCGCATAAGAGGTATTTGGGTCGCACGTGCAGAACCGCAGAAGCGGTAGAGGAGCCGCATGTGCGGAAACAGTTAGAGGTAGAGAATTGTTTTAAATTCGAGAATTGGCCATTCTTCTCCCATTTTTTAACTTGACATTGGAGATTTTGGGGAGCTTCATGAGGGGATTTTTGTCATCAACGTTAAGGTAAGTTATCCACACCTATTTTGAGTTAAATACATCAACTATGTATGAATTTGAGCATAAAATTTGTAGAAAACTTGGGGTTTGAGGAAAAACCTAAAAAATTAGTATTCTTGGAATTTAGCCGCGATTTTGGGTATGGAATCAAGAGAAAATCATATATTTGAGTTTGTAAGTTCATGGGTAAACATTGTCTTCGAGAAATTTTGAAATCCGGGCATGTGGGCTCGAGGGCATTTTTGTCAACTTTTCGATCGGGGTTAGGAACTGTTACAAATTGGGTTGTAATGAATGATTAAGCATATATTAATAGATCGGTATCATTGTTGGCTAGTTTTGGAGCTTTGTGCATCGATTGGAATCTTCGGAAGAGTGTGGAATGCTGATTATAGATCTTCGGAGCGAGGTGAGTCTCATTTCTAACCTGTCATAGGGAATTGTCCCCATAGGTGAATTAATTTGTTATGTGATCCTGTTTGTGGGGGCTACGTACGCACAAGGTGACGAGATTCCGTGCGCATCTACTATTACGCTATTGTCCGGGTAGTATAGGACCCAAAAACAAGTTATACTTGGATTAATTGTAAACCTATTGACAGTTCGAATTTCTCAAACCACATCGAATTACTAAATAAAGTTCAAAAAGGATTAAACTTCTTTTCTTAAATTTTTAAAAGAGAAATTGGCTTTTATTTGAATAAATATTCCCTGATAAACTCTTAATTTGCTATCTGAACATGTATTTCGATGTGTACAAGCGTTGTGTGCATGATTCACGACCAGGGTGATTGTTTAATTTATGATGACTGCGTCGCATGGATAGTTCACAAGTGGGGTAATAGATGCATCTATGGTTCGCGCCATTCGACCTTCGGCAGTGCACAGTTTACATTTCTGTTGGAGCGGGCTGTCAACCTCGGCATGATTTGCGCATGCTTGTATTACTTGCTCTGAAACTTATTTGAGTTGTTTGTGCCTCTTTCTGGCTTAAGAATATATTTATAAATGATGAAAAAGAATGATTTCCTTTAAGAATTATTTATTTGCTTCAACCCATTGAATTATAATCATGTTTATAAAAATTCACGATTTGATATAATATGTATATATCATCATTGGACCATTGGTAAGTGTCGAAGTCGGCATCTCGCCTCTACTTCTTCGAGATTAGACGGGATACTCATTGGGTATACTTTGTTTTCGTACTCATACTACACTTCTGTACATTTTTGTTGCACAGGAATATGCATCTCTAGTGGCCTACTGGGCGTAGTAGCACGGATGATATGGAGACTTAGGTGAGCTGCACTTATGGAGGCAATCTGCAGCCAGCAGAGTCTCTTTTAGTTTTCTGTATTTATTTCTGTCGAATATTGTATTTCGGACGATTGTTGTATTACATTATTTCTTACAAGTTGCTCATACACTCGTGACACACAGGGTTCTGGGAGGATTTTTGGATTATTAAATGTTATGTTTTGTTAAAGACTTTGCGGTTATTTCTGTAAATTTTATTATTCTCTATTTAATGGATAAAGAAAAATAATTTTAGACAATACAAAAATTGGAAGTTAATTAAGTATTTTGGTTGGCTTGCCTGATAGCAATGTCCGGCGGCACCACAACCCTTGGTCAATTTTGGGTCATGACATGACACTAATAGAATAGGGAGTCATGGCCAGTGTGCACATCCCCGAAGATGAGAAGATAAGGGTTTCGCAGCAGTCTATATACAGTTCAGATAATATCAAAACAGTAAAAGAGCAGCATTTAGCACATTAGGTCCAAGGATGTAATAAAATCAGATAATCTATAAACCCAAATATAACAATTCATCTAAGATCGAATTTTTGAACCCCGAACTAGAAGTTCAGGATTCTTGTCCCCACCAGAGTCGCCAGAGCTTTCACACCTCCTTTTACTTACACCTTCGTAAATGAGTAAGAGGGTAGTTTTTTCCAACTTATAGTGACAATCGAAACGGGATTCATTTTATTAAAAATTCAGAGTCGCCACTTGAGATAATTAATGGTATCCCAAGTCACCGTTTCAAATCCCGAATCGAGAAAAATATTGACTCTATATTACAGTCCGCGAATCAGAAATCCGGGTAAGGAATTTTGTTAATTAGGGAGAAGGTGTTAGGCATTTTCAAATTCCGTAGTTCTAGCATGGTTGCTTAACCGTTACAATTGGCCTATTATCTGATTTTAAAATACTTTTGAACCTATGTGCATTTTAACTTTATTAACCGCTTTTATTTAATATTTTTAGGAAGATTCAACGTCACATAAAACGCATTTTGAATCACGTCACATAAATGCACCCGCAGTCCACAACACATTTTATCTAACATTGTTGAGATTTGAATTTGGGTTACATAAATATGCACCTGAGTTTAGGAAGGTAAGTTATTAAAAATGCGCCTAAAGCAACTACGCATTTGCAACTTTGCGAGGGCCATGAAAATTTTCTAAATGGCACACCTTGAATTCTAAGGATCAAAACAAAATTAATTAAAACGAGGGCCATGCAATTGTCATTTTTGTTTGGCACGGCGCACCTCAATTTATCCTAACCAAAAGGTTTCTAAGTTAACTTATGAGGGCCATAAATTGTACAATTTGGCTAGTATGGCACACCCCAAACTTATTAATAAAAAAAACTAAAGAGATTCATATTAAACTAGCTCGAAATTGAGTGCCACAATCATTCCCACAATTGTAAGAATTACTACATACTTAAATTCACCACGAGCTCACGTTTCAACAAGGATCACATAACCGGTGCGAGAATCTATAAATTATGGAATTACTTGAAAAAATAACTTCTTCACCTTTCAGAGATGCACTAGTTATGAATTCCAACAAGAACACAATATAATAAAAGCAATGCTTGAAGGAAATGAAATGTAGTATGAAATGGGTGTGCTAACAGATTACTTTTAACAAGCTTAGTCAAAACACCTAGTCTAATAAGTTAACAAAATAGGAACCAAAGAGACTAGACATGTTATAAGGCAGTGACGAGGTAAAGAAATGGGCCAAGGACTTGGAAGTCAAATGGCCACCAATGGATGGGCTTCAAAAACGCAAATAGTTCTTGAAGCTCAGGTCATTCGTTATAGGGACCTTTTACCATTTTTGACTCAATCACAACATTAAACACCAATATGCATTTGGGATTTCAACAACACAAGCAGAGTTTGCTAATCACATTCAAAATTTTAATATAGCTAAACATGATATTGAATTAACGTGACCACCTACGGATAGAAACATGGAGATTTAACTTTCAATTTTCTTGAACTTGGACTTAATCCCCATGACCCCAGACGTGGTTGAAAATACACAGATTGACCAAACCAACTAGCCCAATATAATCAAGTGTTTCAACAAGTATAAATGCCATAACATTCTGACTAAAGAATGGCTACTATTTACGGTCCATAATTGGCAGATTCAATTGATAACCTTAAATTTGCATTTAACTGAATTTAACATCTAATAATTGGAATCACAATGTAATGACTTGAAGATCTAATATTACACAAAAGATTATAAATTAAACTCGATTGAGGTATCAACTCCAAAACATATACATCTTCAACTCATTTTTGCAATCCAAGGATTTAAATAAGATACTTGGAAAAAAGGAAGCAAAGAAAACAAAATTCAGTAGCAGGAAGAAACAGCAACAGACCCAACAATACGAAATCACCAGCAATAACAGCTTGAAATCAGTCAATGGAATAGTAAACAGAGCAAAAAATAAAGACTTGAACCAGCACTTTCAGAATCCCAACTTAATCCATTTCTGACCCCAAAGAAGATCAGCAGTATTCAGTAACTCAAGCTTTTAGATCACAAAAAATTCAATGAAACTGTGTCTTCGTATTCAGATTTAGTTGTTTAGTTTTTTCTGTATTTTTTATCTCTTTTTCTCTGCCTTGAAAGGCAAAAAAGTGTGCCTTTATAGGCAAGAGAAGTAGGGCAGCCTAGAAAGTTCAGTTTTGCAATTAGGCCCTTATTAAATTTTTGTTTTTGCCTAGATAGCCTTAGTTAAAAATTTGAAAATTAATTTAAACCCCCCACCCAGCTTCCTAGAAGCTTCTCAATCATTTACCAAAAGATTCCCACCCTAAACTTTTCAAATTACCCTTTGAACCCTTAACATTTACCGTTAAAACCAACTGGGTTTTACAAAATCAAGCTGACCCAAATACCCAGCCAACCTGGGTTTTGCCAAACCAATTCTTCCCCTTTCCCATTGGGCCTCGGATCAACAAGTCCCAAACGAAGGTTGAACTCAAAAGACTAATGGGCTAAAGGAAATTACCTCACAAACTCAGAATTTACTTTCTCGCAAACAAGAGAGAAACATAATGAAATAAAGACGATATAACTAATAAACATAAAAAAACATGAAATAATAACTCTCAAGTTTTAAGCATACAGGCATAGCTGACCCAAAACGAGGAAGAAAATGATAGAGAGCAGAACAGATGGAGCAAACAGGGAATGAATTGGAAATGAACGACTAAGAGAAACAAAAGAAGGATCTGAAATACCTATTTGCAAGTGGACGGGCTTCCGTCATGGCTTCGAACAAACCTCCATTATCCGAGTTCAAGCCAAAATTGTTATTCATCGTGTGTTTTGTTGAAAACCAGCGAGAAACAACGATTTCCACCCTAACTGGCCATAAATACTTGAAGAAGCCAAGAGACTCTACTTTTATTTTTCTGCCCATTTTTTGGATTTGAAACTAGCTCCGATTTGGCTAGGATTTGGGGAAAATAATGGTGGATTAGGATTCATGGTGGGGTGATGGTTGCCTGGTTGTATTTTGGAAATGGTTTGAGCTTTGCCGCCACCGAAAATGGTGAAGAAATGTGAGGGTGGCACTAGG